>PVIU01004191.1:0-131135 GCA_004026605.1 Ondatra zibethicus
GGCTTTTTGGGATCCTAGTCAGTTTGGATTCACACCTTCCTAGGCCTGGATGGAGGCGAGAGGGCCTTGGGCTTCCCACAGGGCAGGGTAACCTGCCCTCTCTTAGGACTGGAGGGGAAAAGGGGAGGGGGAGTGGGGAAGCGGGAGGGAAATGGGAGGAGCGGAGGAGGTGGAAATTTTGAATGGTACTATTTATAACGCAATAATAAAAAAATTAAATGTGGAAAAAAAAGCAAACACAAACCAAAAATAAATAAATAAAATGACTTCTAATGATATTATGTTAAACTTGGAGATCAGTATCTCATTCATTTATCATCAGAGAGGCTTCCTCCTGAAGCAGATAGGAATCAATGTAGAGACCCACAGTTATACATTATTTATATATTGTAACATAGAGCTCCAAATGGGGTATCTCCATCAAATCCCTTCCCCTAAAGCTCAGGGCACCCCATGGAGGAGAAAATAGAAATTATGTAAGATCCAGAGTGGATGGGGGACACCAGGATAGCAAGGTCCTCTGAATCAAGTGAACAAGTCTCATATGAACCCACAGGGACTGAAACAGTCTGAACAGGGTCTTCATGGGTCTGCACAAGTTTGTCTGCATATATAGTATATCTTTCAGATTAGTATTTTCATGGAACACCTAAGTGTGTGAACAAGTGGGTCACTAATTCCTGTGCCGGTTCCTGGTACTCTTTTCCTTATCTTATCTAGCCTTGATGTAATTGTTTTTGTTTTAAATTATTGTATTTTATTTTGTCATGTTTGGTTGTTATCTCTCAGAAGCCTGTTTTTGTCTAATGAGAGACAGAAAGGGAGGGGATCTGGAGGGAAGGGAGGGAAGGAGGAACAGGGAGGAGTATAGGGAGGTAAAACTGTGACCAGGCTATATTTTATGAGAAAAATCTATTTCCTTATTTCTATAAATATATTTTTAAAAAGATTTATTTAATAAAGATTTACTCACTTATTTTATTTATCTACCACAGTTTCTTTTTCCTCCTTTCCTCCTCTTCTTTCTCCCCTGCTTCCCACCAACTTCTCTCCATCTACTCCTCCTCAGTCTCATTCAGAAAGGAACAGGCCTTCCATGGGCTTGAAACACGCATGGCATATCAAGTTGAAGCAGGACAAAATTCCTCCCCTTTGATCACAGCTGGGTGAGGTAATCCAGCATGGGGAACAATTTCCAAAAGCCAGCTAAGGACCACAGACAGGCTCTGATTTCACTGCTAGAAGCCTTTCAAATAGACCTAGCTATGTGATTTTCACACACATGAATAGGGTCTAGGATACCATGAATGAAAGAAAAAAATGAAGAAAAGTTTTGCATTTATTATATGTAAGATAAATATGTTTTAAAAATGAATTTTATTGACAATAGTTCAACCTTATGGCTTACTTTAATCTTACATCTTTTTCTACTCTTAATTTTTCTATGGTTGCTTCATTAAAAGTTATTGCCCATATTCATTACCATATCTTATGATCTTTGATTATTAATTGGAATATTGACCTCATTTACAGATAATATAATTATTGCATTGTACTATATAATGCTTTATTATTTATTAAGCCTAATATTATATATCCAGTATCAGTGGTTTTATTTTATTCTGTCTACATTTATTTTGGGTTGCTTCAGTTATACTTAAAGTTGATCAACAATGTGTTTAATTTAATTGCAAGTTCATAGAATTTTTTTAGTCATCACTGTAACCAAATATCACACATTTTTTATGTCCTTAAGAATTATCCCTGCCCAAAATTCTTACACAGCTAAGGTAGGCAACCTTTAATTCTGTTTTGTCTCTATTGTCAAATATATACCCATCAAGATGAATAAAATAATTGATGTTACCTTGTGTTCATCTTATTTTACACAAAATAATATTTTAAAAAGTCGTCTATGCTCTACCAGATAATTTTAAATTACTGCTCTTTTGCCTTACAGAACATTTTAATTTCAGGAGGTCCCATGTATTTATTGTTGCTCTCAGTGTCTGTTCTACTGGTGTTTTATTAGGAAGTGGTCTCCCGTGTCTATGCATTCAAGGCTACTTTCCACTTTTTCTTCTATGAGGCTCAGTGTGGCTGGATTTATGTTGAGGTCCTTGACTGATCGACTTGGACATGAGTTTTGTGCATGGGGATAAGGTATGGATATACTTGCATTATTCGACATACTGACATCCAGTTATGCCAGTACTGTTTTTTCCATTGAATAATTTTAGTTTCTTTGTCAAAAATCAGGTGTTCATAGGTGTGTAGATTAAAGTCAGCATCATCGATTTTACTCCATTGGTCCACCTGTCTATTTTTATGCCAACACCAAGCTATTTTCATTACCGTATCTCTATAGTAGAACTTAAGGTCAGGCATGGTCATACCTCCAGAAGTTCCTTTCTTGTACAGGATTGTTTTGGCTAGTCTAGTTTTTTTAACCATATGAAATTGAGTATTGTTCATTTGAGATCTGTGAAGAATTGTGTCAATAACACAAAATGGCAGCATGTAGAATATGAAAAGAACTCTACTACCCCACATCAAACAGAGGGCTGATTGCTAAAATATGTCAGGAACACAAGAAACTAGATATCAAAATGCCAAATAATACAACTAAAAATGGGATAAAGATCTAAACAGAGAATTCTCAACAGGAGAATCTCAAATGTCCAAAGACACTTAAGGAATTGCTTAATATCCTTACCCATCAAGGAAATGCAAATCAAAATGAATATGAGATGCCATCTTACACCAGTCACAATGACTAAAATAAAAAAACACTGATGATGGTTCATGCTGGAGAGGATGCAGAGTAAGGAAAACATTCCTCCATTGCAGGTGAGAGTGCATACTTGTACATCTACTGTAGGAATCAGTATGGTGATTTCTCAAAAAATTGGGAATCAATCCACGTCAAGATCCAGCAATACCACTCTAGTGTATATACCCAAAGGATTTACACTCATACCACAAGGACATCTGCTCAACTGTGTTCATAGCAGCTTTACTCATAATAGCCAGAACTTAGAATTGACGTAGATGCCCCTCAACCAATAATGGGTAAAGAAAATGTGGTACAATTGCACAATGGTGTACTACTCAGTGGTAAAAAAAACAATGACATCTTAAAATTTGCAGGCAAATGGGTAGAAGTAGAAAAAAAATCATCCTGTGTGAAGTAACCCAAACCCAGAAATACCAACATAATATCATAAGTAGATATTAGTATCAAAGCAAAAGATAACCAGCCTGTAGTCCATGACCCCAAAGAAACTAGGTAACAAGGAGAACCTAAGAGAGACATAGATAGATCACCCTGAGATGGGGGAATAGAAAAATCTCCTGAGAAATTTGGGAACATGGGAGGGGGAGCAGGAATAGGGGAAGAAAACATAAGGGAATGGGATGGCTGAGATGAGGGAAGGATGAGGGGAGAACAAGGAAAGGTATATTTTGACTGAGGGAGCCATTATGGGAATAATAAAAAAACCTGGCACTAGGAACTCCCCAGGAATTCACAAGGATGACCCCAGCTAAGACCCTAACCAATAGTGTAGAGGGTGCCTGAACTGGTCTTCCCCTGTAATCAGATTGATGGCTCCCTTAATTGTCATCACAGAAACTTTATTCAGCAACTGATGGAAGCAGATGTAGAAATCCACAGCTAAGCACCGGCCCGAGCTCCCAGAGTCCTGTTGAATAATAATATGAGCAAAGGGTTCAAGACTATGATAGGAATACCCACAGGAACGGCAGACTTGAGCTAGTGGGAGCTCACTGACTCCAGACTGACAGTGGGGAAATCACATAGGCTCAAACTAGACACTTTGAACATGGGTGACAGTTGTGTGGCTTGGGCAGTCTATGGAGCCACTAGCTGTGGGACCAGGATTTATCCCTACTGCTTGAACTGGCTTCTTGGAGTCTATTCTCTTTGGAGGAACACCTTGCTCTGCGAACATATAGGGGAGAGGGTCCTATTCCTGACTCAAAATAATGTGCCACATTTTGTTGTATGCCCACGGGAAGCATTACCCTCTCTGATGTGGGGATGGGAGCTTGTGGGGGGAGGTGTGGGCAGGAGAAGGGGAGGGAGTGGGACCTGGGATTGGTAAGTAATATGACAAAAGATTGTTTTAAGAAAATAAATAAAATAAATAAATAATAATATTGCTCTATTCCTTAATTAAATTTCTAATTATGTTTCCATTTTCTTGTGTATTTACCTAGAAGTGGAGTTGCAGCGTTATGCAGAAATTCTATATTTAGAATTTAAAATTAGAAAATTTATGTTCAAAATGGCTGTACAGTTTTGAATTTTCATCATCACTGCCTGAGAATTACAGTTTCCCATATCTGCTCTAATTCTGTCATGCTTTCTCTAATATGCCCTCCCTAGTATATGCAAGGAGGATCTCTTGGATACAGTTTGTTCTTCCTAACTATGAATAATGCTAATTTTTTTGTTTATTTGCTACTGATTGTATGCAGATACACATGCACTCCAATCCTTTGCATATTTTAAAATTGGTTTCCTTCTTATTGAGTTTTCAGTTTTAAAATATCTGTTATATACGTAGTACTTTTAGCTTGTGATTAGAAAATTTCCTAATTTTGTACAGTTTGTCACTTTGTTATCATAAGTAATCATGTGTTATAAAATATGATCAAAGCCTTTGAGCTGTTTGTTGTTGTTGTTCCTTGGGATTTTAAAATTATGTCAAATGAACACACACACGACATTACAAAGACAACCACCATAACTGCATGAGTATTTTATCATTTATGTTTAACTCCAATACACATTTTCAGGTTATTCTTGTGTACAGTGTGAGGTAGGGTCCAACATCACTCCCTTAACTAAAACTATCCTTGATGTTAATTCTTTATAAGCCCCACTTCCTTTAGTCTCTGAATTCATTTATAATACTGAACATAGGACATTTCTTGTTCAATATATTATCTATTTTTCCTAAGGAACAGATTTTATTGTTCATTTTTACTAGGGATTATGTTCACCTGTTCTGTTCTTTTTTTTAAAGTTTGATATTCTAGATGATTCCATGTGGCAACTCTGGGAAATATTAGTCAGATCCTCTCTCTTCTTAATATTTGTTTGTTAAATGACAAGAAAACTAAGCACTCAATAAACTTTGGAAAATATTTGTAGATTAAAGAAGAAACTAGATAGGACAAACACATTACTGAAGGAGTGTAAAGTTCTTTGGGTGGAGAAACTGGAATGGTAGCCCTATGCCTTACCAAGGAGCTTATATTGCTTAACCACAAAGCTATTTCCTACTAAGAACAGGCTTGAGGATTATTTAATAACTTGTTCTTTTGATTGTGTACTTTTCTTTCTCATTTTCTCTGTAAGGGATTTTAGTAGAAGAGACAAATCTTGTCATTTCTGTTTCTTTTTCAAAGGCAACAAGGATTCCTAGGAGGTTTTCAAAATGGAAGAAGTAAGCTAAAAGCAGTATTTTGAAAATACCAGCTTGAGAATGATCAAAGAAATTGAAGAAAGTCACATAGAAGGCAAGTCTAGTTAGGAAGTTTTCCACAGTTGAGTAGAAAAAGGAAGACATTAAACAGCATACAAGCCAGCAGGTGTAACTTACTTCATAACTCAGATGAATTGCTGAACACAAAAGCCATGTTGCTGAGAGAATATATATTTGTGGAAACTGATTGAAAAAGCCCCTTATTATGAGGTCCCTTTTATCAAAGTGTTCTGATAAATAGAATTATTATAATTCTAACTTCATCCTCTCCTCCATTGTTTATCTTCTTGATGGCTGTATGACTGACCTGACTTTTGCTCATAAGCAACCCTGTGTCCTCACAGAATTTATAGTGCTTGGCACGTTGATTAATGACAAGAAAATTATTGTATTTTGATACCTGAAAATTAAATCCTGTGTTATTTTGTCATTAGTATGATTTGTTAGGTTTGGAGATGTATTTTAGTTATAAAACATTTGACAAACCTGCCCAAGACTAGGTTTGTCTCCAGCATTAAAAATATAATTAAATAAGAGTTGAGTAAAATGGATATGGGTAAATGGATTGAAATAAAAAGCCAGACAGTGGTGGTGCATCCCTTTAATCCCAGCACTTGGAAGGCAGAGGTAAGCGGATCTCTGTGAGTTCAAGGCAAGCCTGGTCTACAAGAGCTAGTTTCTGGACAGGCTCCAAAGCTAGAGGGAAACCCTGTCTCAAAAAACAAAACAAAACAAATCAAAAAAGAAGAAATAAATACCTTATTATTAGCACCATCCAAAAATATCTGTATTCTTCAAAGTTCTTAAACTTTAACTTCAAACCAAAATTGTAGGTGCCCACAGAAGTGTGTCTGCTCCATCTTGATTGAAGATTCAGAGTAAAGCTTTCTCTTGCTCTTTCAAGGTTATTGATAAGAGATTTGATTTAAGGTGTAACTACAAACAAGTTATCTTGACCCAGGGTGTGGTTACTTGGTGTTTTGGGTATTGAGATAACCCACAGAGGTAGATGTATTCTACCTTGACCAAAAGACAGAAAATTCAAATCTGTTCTTTCTCATTCAAGGATATGACAGGAGGTATGACCCAGAGAGTGGCTGTCTACTGGATGCTTGGTCTAAGATTTGGTCACTGCATGTCCTGCCTAAACAACAAAATGCTTGACTATATAGTTGTTTGATGTTTCAGGTACTTAAAGCAGCTAATTGCTCTGTTTGTTCTTTGTTTCATGTTAAAGCAGTCTTTTGCCTTCTTCCCCTTTTTTGGATTGGGTTATATAAGCATATGAAAAATAAATGTAGGCAAATTTGGTAGTCATTGGATTGCCCTCCTGGTTCTACTCTGCATCTCTGCTTCTTTTCTTTTGCATCTCTGTTCCTTTTATCTAATATTTCTAACCGATTTGCTCCTTCTCTGGAATGTGTAAACCCCATAGAGGCTGGACCCCAACACAACGTAACAGAAATGGAAGTACTAGCCTAAGTAACAGTGTGGTATGTGTTCCTAATTTTAAATATTTTTGGATATTGGTACAGGTGTAGGTATGTGATTCAATCTTTTCTTCTAATGTGTTTTCTGCTGCAGTTAATCTAATTGTAATCTCTTTGGGGTTTGCTATCCATATATCCTTTTCACTGAATTATGAAAGTCAGGCAACTGTCCTACAATGTGATAAAAACCAACAGAAAGTGACTAAATAATGCCAGCACCTATTACCTTACAAGAGAAATTCTAGAGATTATACATACCAAGATCCAATGTGCCAAAGATCAATTCTCCTCTGAGACACTTATCTTTTATCACATGTCTGATACTGTATGTTGTTTATCACATGTCTGATACTGTAAGTTGTTGAAGTTCTCCTGCCAGTTTTCTAACTTTTTTGTGTACTTTATCCTGAAATTTAGTTAAGTTCCAACATTGTCACAAGAGACCAGTCACAATTCTGATCAACTGCTTTAAACTAACATTTTCTATGAGTCTCTTCTTGTCATTAGTCATTTGCCAGAATAACTTTGAGGACCTAGATGAAATTTGCTGATTAGATTACCACCTTGCTATGGAAGTATATGATACTGAACCATGGGTCCCAGCAAGGGTCATGTGTATGTGTGTATGTAAACATTGTATTTGGTGGAAAGCATCACCCCAGCGTCTGACACCCCTATATCCAAAGAGTCTGGATGTTTGGGTGGGGCTTCACCCTAGCCCCTGGCATCCATTTTGGAATGTCTGGATGGTAAGTTCCATTTCAAGCCCCCTCCCCTGGGAGTTACCTCAGTCCACACCTCCAAAAAAGCACACCAAATGGTGACTCCTCCCGAGAGGGTCAAGACCACTCCCACAGGCTATTTAAACTGCCCCCCCCCCAGAGAACAAACAGGGGGCCTTAACGGCCTGCTGCGAGCACTGGCATCCATTAAACGTTTAGTAATTCTGTTTGATTTGGTTTGATTTGGATTATTGCATTGACGGAGAGGTTTGTTATGCTGCAAAAACTTAACTTTACAGTATATGGGTATATACACATGTACATGTGTGCATGCAGAAGACAAAGGTTGACATTAGACATCTTACTCTTCTGCTTTCTAACTTATGCATTGAATCAGTGTCTTTCACTTGTCTAAACAACCACCTTGCCCTGAGAACCTCTTATTTCTACTTTCCAAGAGTTAGGATTACAGGCTGCATTCCAACTTTTGTCTTCACCCTTTAGCAACAAGTATGTTACATACTAAGCCATATCCTCAGCCTCAGAGATTCAGCTTTTGAAAGCACTTGGGAGGCAGATGCAGGCAGATCTATATGAGTTTAAGGCCAACCTCATCTACAGAGTGAGTTGCAGGACAGGCTCCAAATCTTCAAAGAAACCCTGTCTCAAAATAAAAATAAGAAAGAACAAAGAAGAAAGAAAAGAAAACAAATTTTTAAATTGAGGACCAGTTACTAAGGAGAAAAGACATAAAATTTAAACCTTTATGTATGACATATTTGAATGAAGAAATTCATAGCAGGAGGGCATGAGGCAGTGTTTCCCAATTAAGTTGTGAGGAGGAGCTGTTTATCTCATGCATTAAGCATCACACCAGTTCACAAGTTGTATGTTTTCCTTTCCATTAGTGATTTTATGTTTTGAACAGTGTTTTGGGGATTTGTGTTTGTAGTATCTAAACATTAGTGTCCAGATGAAATGACTGTTTCCACATCTGTCCATAAGGACAAGAAGATGAGCAAACAGATGGTTTCAAACCATCTTTAAGGAATTCACTGAAAAAAAGTATTTCGTTGTCTGAAAGATTTATGCCTAGTTAGGTCAAACAATAACCAGATTTTAGGTTCAACCCCAAAGCAGCCAATTGGAAGAGTTGTACAAGGAAAGGTGTGCTGGGAATGACACAGAGCTTTAAAGGTTCCTCATATGCACTGACCTCCCACCATTTTTACACACTCATCTCCCCAAAAATTGTTGGAACCTGTCACTCTGGTTTAGTAAGTTGTATTTCATATGTAAATGATTAAATTCCTGGGCATTGTTGTATAATTCTATTTATAGACATCCCTCCCTTTCTTGATTACTTGATTTGTTAGCTTGTAATATATTACTTGAGTAACTACTGTAGGCAACCATAATACAATGCAATTATTCATTGACCTAAAAGCCCCTAAACATAAAATAGGCATTATTAAAATGGTTGGCTATGGTAGAAAAGTCATACCTTATTAGTGAGTACTCTTATCATTGATTATTTCCATACAAACTTAATAGCATCCAGTAGATTTTTGCTACCTCTTTTTTATAATCTACAAAATAATCTGTCTTGAATTGCCATAATCTTCTACTTTTCTGAACACAATAACTTGTACTACATATTCCAAAATATAATATTTTCAAAATAGAACACTCCAGAATTAGGCTGAATTGAAATTATATGACAGTAGTTGAGAAAACTCAATAGTAACAGGAAGCACAAAAAAAGATTCTAGGAGCTAAGATTTGGTAAGCACTGAATAACTCATTCCTAAGTCTCAGGCAAAACAGTTTTGGAAAATTTGAATTAACAGACCTGTGTGATCATTGACAAGTAGGCTACTTTCAAATGACTTTGAAAACAGGAGTTCCATGTGCTCTGGCTGATTAACAATAATGGAGTCATAAGAATTAAGGTATTAAGGAATTATAATTGAGATTACATTAGAGTCAGAAAAACTCCATCCCTGATCTTATCTTTGTAATAACAAATATTATCATTTAAGAAAATTTCTTACATTCTTTATGATTGGGTTTTTTTCTTTACAAAGTAGGAATGATGAACCTTCTTTATAGGGCCAGGAAAAGATTTTATAATGATTATAATAATTCAACAACTAACACATAAAGAGCAATCAAAATATGAATTTTTTTAATATTCTTTTATTTTCATTCAAAAAAATTACACTTCCTCCCCTTCTCCCAGTCCCAAAGCCCTCCCGCCTCCATCCCGACCTAGGAAGGTGTGCCTCCGTATAGACTAGATTCCCAAAAAGCTAATACATGCAGAAGAGATAGGTCCCAGTGCCATTATCACTAGCTTCTCAGTCAGCCCCCATTGACAGCCACATTCAGAGATTACGGTTTGATCATATGCTCATTCTGTCCTGGTCCAGCTGGATTTGGTGAGCTCCCATTAGATCAGGCACACTGTCTCGGTTGGTGGACCAGCCTCTCCCGGTCCCGGCTTCCTTGCTCATCTTCTCCCACCTTCTGCTCTTCGACTGGACCTTGGGAGCTCAGTCCATTGCTCTGATGTGAATGTGGGTCTCTGTCTCTATCTCCATCCATCAGACGAAATTTCTATGGTGATGATCAAGATATTCATCAATGTGACTATGGGACAAGGCTAGATCAGGCGCCTTCTCCTCTGCTGCCCAAGTACCTAGCTAGGGACATCCCCGTGGAAACCTGTGATCCCCTCTAGAGACAAGACTTTTGCCAATCCTAAAATGACTCCCTTAATGTAGATATCTTATTCCATTCTCCAATATTCACCTTTCCTCCATCTCCACCCTCTCACTCCCCCAAGCTGTCCCCAGTCCATCCCTACTCCATTCTCCCTCCCTCTCTTCCTTTCTTCCCCCCCTACCCCTACCTACACCCCTATTCCCATTCCCTTGCCTCCACCTTTTGCCCAGTGATCTTGTTTGCTTCCAATTTCCAGGAGGATCTATACATGTTTTTCTTTGGGTTCACCTTGCTATTTGGCTAAAATATGAAATTTCTTATGTCATGTATAATTTGAGTACCACAGGAGCTTAGTGCATGTCATATGATCGATAGCATGTTAGGATACAAATTGTGAATTGAATGGGAGGGAGCCAGTCAAAGCAGTAAATTCCCACTGTTCTTCAGCATCTGGCTGACAAGGAAGACAGAAAGTAAATAAATTAGAAGAGATGATGGTGCTGCAGTTAGAAGATAATAATCAGGAGATACACAGGGAGGTGTGGCTCAAGGTCTAGACTGAGCCAGGACTGTTTAGATGAAACAAAATCTATAATACATGCATTATTAGAAAGTCAATAATATTTTGTTTACCAACTAGAAAAATTCCAAGATTTTTCAACCACAGAAAGGTGGGATGTAGGAGAATGAAAATGTACAACAAAATAGAAATTTTGGTTCTCTTGTAATAAATATTAACAAAGTGAATGTTACATGCATACAGAATAATTCTAAGTAAGAAGTCTATTGGTTATCATCAATGCCTGCATAGTTTCACAGGGGAGGAGAATCAAAGTACAAATGGAGCAAAAGTGATATTTGAGTTTTAAAAGTATAAAATATATTTTCCATATTTATTTTTTTCTTATTTCAATTCAGGTTATAAAATCAATATTTTTTTCATTAAGGTACACGCAATGATAGCTTTGCTTTGAGAAAAAATAAAATTTGAAAGCCCAAAAAGTGTTATATAGTCTGAGAGGAGTGAGATAATTCTACCATCTAAATCTTCACAAAACACACATTCACACAAGTGCTTCTAAAATACAAAAGATGGGGAACAGGCTTAATATTAGTAACTTGCTAGTAACAAAGTTTTATATTATAAATATATAAACATGAATATATATTAGTAACAGGCTTAATATTAGTAATATACAAAATCCCATATCTGGCCACTTTATTCTTAGGATAAATCTTTAATATCTAACTCTTTCCTTCATGGGCAATCTTGGAATCCAACAATAGGCAGAATTTGGGCTTGTTTTGTTGTTGACTGTTTTTTCATCCATTGACTTTTATTCAAATAAAATAATTTCTTCACCTATTGTGTTTGACATCATGTTGATGTTCACTTGAAAATAACTGGTTTCCTAGATTCTAATGCTGCCTGTGCTAGCAGCTGCAAGCACACTGAGATCACTGCGAATGTGTATGCAGAGTACAGAATTCTTCAGTTAGCACCACTGCCTCATTGATGAGATTTCTATGTAGTAGCCAAACTACACCATTGCATCCTAATCTAATTCCTTGTAAAAGTAAGGTATCTAGAAGTTTATTAGCTAACCTTCATGAAAATTGAATGAGAAAGTGATTTACAAGTTTGAAGAACACAAATCTAAAGAGCTTTCAAATCATGATTTCTTTAATACATTTGAGCAGTATAATGAATGACCTTGTCAGATATGTCAATTGTTGAGTTAGACATGAAACTACAGTCACATTTTATGAAAAGTTATGTAATTTCAGACAGGATTTTTAATCAGTCCAGTTCTCGTTTCTGATCTATGTAAAATGGGAATATAGTGTCTTCCTCAAATGGTTGCCTAAAGTTTAAATAAAATGTATGTTTGACAACATGCTGATTGTCAGATACTTAAGTTATCAATAAATTGGATCTATTTTAATGATCCAGACAAGAAAATAATATGATAGAATATATTCCATATTTTTAAATTTAGTGCTGTCTGACCTTATAGCAGTGATATAACATTGCAATTACAGATTTTGCACTCAAGAATGATAAAATAGAATTATGGAAAAAATGCAAATAATCTCCTAAAGTGTTAAGTTTATTATTTTATTATTGGTCTCACTTGTATCAATCCAAGACTATATGCTGCTCATGGATTATGGATTGAATACTCCTGCATGTAGATTGTAGAGTCAATATTTAGTATTTATTTAAATTTTTTCTCTGAGAAAATGTATTCCAAGAGATTTAAATGCTGGTTTGGAAGACAAATAAATTATTTTAAAACATATACATTATTGTCATGGTGGTGACTTTACTTCAAGTTCTCAGTGACACACCCATGTTGCTCCTCTTCATTGTGTGTTGGACACTGAACTGACTAGCAAGTCATTCAGGTTTGGTGACACTTAACAGTCACTTTTCTTCTTACACAGCTGGTCAGATGCCTTGAAATTTCCCCTCTTGAATTTCTAACAGATGTTTGCCTAATGCTCAGTCATAAACTATTCTGAGTTTATGTTTTTAAACTCCTTCAGTGTAAGTCCTACACAGCAGTGGTCTCACACCACCACTGGCCTCACTATTGCAAGGGATATTGCAGGAGCTGAAACTGCCTAAAATGAAAATTCTCGGCTCATCCCTAAGCAAAGTGAAAGTCCATGTTATTTGCAGATATATGCTGAGGGAGCTCCTTCTGCTCCTTCAGCCAATAGCCTTTAAGATACCAGCCCACTGGGGCGTGGTTTCATTCATTTTAAAAAGTGGCAGCAGCCCTCTGCTCTCTCTCTTGCTTCTGGTTCCGTTCAGCCTGCTAGACTCTCTGTTTCCTGTTTGCTACGAGAGGACTGTGGTGTAGGATGGTTTTCTGTTAGTTTTTCCGCTCCAATAAATAACCCCTTTTAATCCAAACTGGTGTGGGATTGTTTTGCGGCTTTAGATATAGATCCCAGTAAGCTGAGACGTTAAGGCCAGGTCAAACCCAACAGAGAATGCAAAGGCAGAGAATATTCCAGGAGTTCCTTAGGAGCTGAACACAAAACTGGTGCTGATTTATGGAGAAACTCGAAATTCTATAGGTCATATACCTATATGTGAACCAAAAGGGAGGACCTATGGACTCATGACAACAGAAGGAACAGAGGTTAATCCATTCTATTCTCTAATTGAAAGAAATATTTTTTCCCATATCACTGGGTCTACTACAAAGACATCTAGATAGGTTTGGAAGACTGGGCTCAAAATTATGCTTCTCAAACCATTGAGGAAGTTATAGATACAAGATAAAAGAAGTGATGGTGGAGAAGGTGCCTGAACAGGCCTTCCCCTGTGTTCAGATTGATGACTACCCTAACAGTCATCAGAGAACCTTCATCCAGTAACTGATGGAAGCAGACACAGATACCCACAGCCAAGCACCATGCTGAGCTCCAGGAGGCCAGTCAAAGAGAGGGAGGAGGGATTATAAGAGCAAGGGGCTCAAGAAAAGGATGGGGAAACCCACAGAAACAGCTAACTTGAGCTAGTGGGAGCTCATGGACTCTAAGGCAGCTAGGGAGCCTGCATGGGGCTTAACAAGGCCCTCTGTATGTGGGTGACTATTGTGTAGTTCGGTCTGTTTGAGGGCTGCTGGGAGTGGGACCAGAATCTATCCCTAGTGCAAGCACTGTTTTTTTGGAGTCCATTCTCTATGGACTTGCTCAGACTTGATGCATGGGGGAGGGACTTGGTTTTGCCTCAATTTAATAAGCCAGGTTTTATTGAATCCACATGGGAGGCCTTATCCTATCTGTGGAGTAAATGAGGGATGGGTTAGAAAGATGTGGGGGAAGTTGTAGGAGTGAAGGGAAGGGGAACTGGTTGAGATACAAAATAAATAAAATATTTAAATTTTAAAAAGAAAGAAAAATAAAAGAAATGATGGTGACAGTCTGAGAAATAAAAGGAATATTGAAGTCGTCTCTGGCAGTAGGTAGAGATTTTCTGGAAATCTGAGCTTGAAAATTTTTTTTAAGGATTCTTATGATTCACTAGCAATTGTTAACTGGTACAGCATGAATGGGCAGTGGTGTTATCCAGCAAGTAGTCTATCCAGTTGGGACTATGATGAAGGGAGAGGTTTTCTTGTGGTTACTCGGAAATTTGTTTTACACACAACTGGTTTGGGACAGATCACTTAAAAATGATTTTTTAATTTTAATTTTTTTCAGCCTTTGGTATCCTGTTGTCAAGGCAAGAATGTTCTGTGAAGTAGAACATCAGATAGCATGGAAGCAGTACATTTTGTCCGACCTTGTAACCTCGGTGACTAGAACACTGTATTGTCCACATATATATTTCTATATTTACAATTTGTGATGCTCACAGAACCACAATAACATCTAAATGTGCATTTCTAAGAATGTGTCCCTAAATCCTGTCATTCTTGTTGAGTTAAAAATTGAACTGAAATGTATTATGACCTCCTTTAATTCTGGGAAGTGGGGGAAGGGGGCAGTTTGGTAATGTAAAGTTGATGCTGATATGCAGAGGGAAGCAACAAATAACTGATTATGTAAGTCTGCAAAGGCAAGTATTTTTTAAAGCTATTTCTAGCTCAGTAAATCAAAATAGCGTGCCAGATGTGAAATGTACTTTTCTATAGAATTCTTAATTTTCTGAATGCACTTAAACATCAGAGAAAAGGAAATTTATACATAGAATCACACAAAGAAAATGGGTTGGACTCTTGATCATACTTTCCCTCTCTCTTTTCTTTTATTCCTTTCATTCCTTCCATCTTTCTTTCCTTCCTCTTTACATTTGCATAAAATACACTTGATTATGGAAATTGAACAGAGCAGAATAAACCACTGTTCTACGAACAGTCTTCAATATTGCAGTAAAAAGCAAACAGGAGTTTCATTGTTGATCTAATAAAAATAAGAAATTAGACTACTTAAATAGTGAGTTCTCAATCACTTCTAAGGTTCTCTAATTGTGCTCTCTCAAGATTTTTAATAAACCATATATTAAATACAGAATAAAACCTTCCAAATTGAACTTGAGAGTCCCCTAGACTAGTAAGCTCTGCTTGTTTGCTTCTCTTGACTGTGTGAATCATGATTTAACATAGCCCATTTGCTTCTGTTCTATTATATTGTTTTCTACTGTATTGTATCACAGAGCTTTACAAATTTTTGTGCATTAGATTTTTTTGGGATATTTGAAAAAAGGCAAAATTGGATTTTACCTTAAATATTATTTATTGTTTATTGTTTGAATTAACTTTTTATCATTTGAAAGTTTCCTGCATGCAGACAATTTGCTTTAATGTAGTCCAGCACCTGCTCTTTCCCTCTACTCTAGTTCCAGCTTTCACAATACTCCCTCCCAACTCCTTTTATTCTTCTGCTCCACAGAGTCCACTTAGAACATGTATGTGTACAATTCATTTTGATTGGTGTATTTATCTCTTCTCATTTTCTTACCTCCTCTGGTGGCCAGCCCCCTTTTCCTACTGATCACATTCCTACATTCATACCTTTTTGTTTTGTTTGTATCCCTCTAAATTTGAATAGCACCATTAGTGTGAAACTATCCACTAGAATCTAGTGGGTAAATAACCCAGTGGTCACACAACTAAGTGCCATGGCTCTCCCTCTTCCAGAGGACTTCAATAGCTGATAATTATGGACCAAGCAACTGGGTCCCATGAGCCCCTTTCCCATCCATGAATGACTATTGAGACGGCCTGTGTGTATGTGCATGCCTAGTGCAAGTAATTGCAGCTTCTGCGAGTTCATGATTGTATTGGTTGTGTCCTGTACAAAATATGGACATTTGTAGCCCTTATCCCCATTTGCAGATGCTTACATTATTTCTTTTCCCTCTCCTGCAATGTTCCTTAAGCCTTGTAGAGGCAATATGAATAATTTGCTTAGGAAGAAGTCATCCATTACTTATTCTCTGCATCTTGAATGCTCTCGAGTCTCTATACTCTCCATTAGTCACTGCAAATATAAACTTCTCTGATTAGAGTTGAGATATCCTAAGTGACAAATGAAAACATGAGAATTTAGAAGACAGTTTTGCATTATTTGTAATGAACTATTGTCATGTGTAATGACTTCCCTTTTATGGCCTCTCAAGGGACACATGTTACTTGCAAGCAATAAAGAAATGAAACTGGAACTGAGGTGCACACTTCTCTGCTGACTGGAGTGCCAGAAGGTCCTATGAAAGCTGCTGAGGTAGAAAAACCTCTTCATTCATCTTACTTAGATGCAAATCCTATAAACTACATCACCAAACCTTCCAGGTAAAATGTACCTACAAATTTAGTATTGGCACAACTCTTATGAGGATGATCACTTTTCACATGATTTAGTAGTAAAAGACTAAATTCTGCTCTAAAATACTCGTAACAATAGAAGTCATAGCCCCAGAAGACGTATCATCTTAGGAACTAAAGCTCTAAAATAGCTTTTGAAAATTTAGGATCTAAAACTATTTACTTGATTCAAGAACAAAACATATCATCTAACATTTCAAAATAAGTTTTCCTTCTGCAGTAATTCACAAGTAGTCAGGAATTGATTTGTTGAAATAGTTTAGTCTTCTAGTGGCATTTTAAAGATTACATTGACTTGGCTTTGCTGTTATGTTAGTTTGCCAGTGAATTAAAAGATTAATTGAATGTGATGGAGTTAGAGTTCATTGGGTAAGAATACTTTCTGAACAAGCAAGGCTAAGTTAAATTTCCATCATTCACATAAAAAACTGGGCATGAACGTACATGATCTCTTAATCATAGAACCATAGTTGGCAGAAATAGGAAGATCAGTAGAGCTTGGTGGCTGCCAGTCTGGCTTCAGGTTCAATAAGAGACTCCTTCTTAGGAGAATAAGGTAGAGAGTGCTAGAGGAATAAACCGGACATTTTACTCAGACATAAGTACACATAAATCACATAAAACAAATATTTCTACATACTCACACACAGGCACACACAAAAGATCCATAAAGAATAAGAATAAAATTTTTGTATGTGTCCTTCTCATGTGATTTTTTTTACCTTAGAAATATGCAGAATCCATATCAAGAATGAACTAATCAGTCACAGTCTATCTACCATGTACTTATCGGACTCTAACAAAATAACATTTTACTCTTTATAAAAGTTCCAGTTTTCTGAAACACAAATCGTATTAAGACAAAGACTTAAAAAACAATGCTTAAGTGTATAGAGAACAATGAACATGTGTATATGAAAAGTTAGCTAGATCCTAGTTTAGGGGAATCTTTCTAAAGGAGCTAATGGGAAGGCTCAGGCATCAAGAATAAAGGAGATGCAGCTTAATAAAGCTATAGAAGTAGAAGCCATGCAATATGAGAACACTGGAAATTGAGAAAGTTATGCAGGCATTTGAAGACATCAGTGATGCCTGATGTGGCTTGCAGAAGAGAAGAGGACAGGTGAGAAGGGAAAAGTGAAAATATCACGGCAGTCAATGAACAATTCTTAAAGATTTTTAACAAGAATTATTTTTACATTGCTAGAAACCTATTGGATTTTTACACCTGCTCTACAGCTAAAAAAAAAATTAGTACTGTAGACATATTGTTTTGTCTCAGTTAGAAAATATTGGACCCAGTGGAAGAATTGGTCTACTTTAGCTATGTGCTGTGAATGAGGGTTAATAGCTCTGTCTTCCTTGGTGGACACTAGTGAAAAGGAGGAGACGACTCTAGTGTGCAGGCTTTACTACCTGGCTTCATAAATTCTCCCTGCTGCATAGTTTTCTTCTCTGTTCGTGAGGATTTTATATTAATGAACTATTATTCTTCCAACTGTTCTGGATTCTCAGCAATCACTTCACTTAGAAATTGACTTTTAAAGTCCAATAGTTTTTATTTGTAAAGCATATATCACACTTTCATTGACTCATGCTTACACTGAGTCTTTCTAGAAGCACAATTCCAGTCAAGAGTCCCCATCAGCACATATGCCAGATGTTTGTTTGGGACTGGGTATAACATTGCCATAAGCAGAAGAGTTTCCTGATTGCCAAGTGCGTAGTTTACTTCCCTAATATTTTTAAACACTGGGATATGACTGTGAGAATGTAAGCTTTATAAATTCATAAAGATGTTATGAATCTTCAGAAAGGCAACATCTTCATCCAGCAGCAGATGGGAGCAATGTTGGGTACTCACTGCCGGGCCTTATGCGGAGAGAGTCTAAATCGGAGGTCTTTACATGGTCTTTCTCCTTGGAGAGAGGGGAACCTCACTGAAGATGGGAAAAAAACTCCAAGAGTCAGAGAGAATGGAGGACACCAGGAGAACATGTCCCAACAAATCATCTAAGCAGGGTTCATAGATAATACAGTGGCAAGCACCAAGTCTTTACATCTCTGCATCAGGCCCTCGTCTGGATATATGTTATGGCTGCTGACTTGGTATTTTTGTGAGATGCATAGCAGTGGTAATTGGTATATCTCTGATTTTTTTGCCTACTTGAGACCCTTTTCCTCCACTTGGGTAGCTTTGTCCAGCCTTGGTATGAGGGTTTTCTTATTTTATATTGTTTTGTTCTGTATGACTAGCAGCCATCTCTTGTAAGTCCACTTTTGTCTAAAGAGGAAACAGGTGAAGTAGATTTTAGGGAAGAGGGAGAGAGCTAGGAAGAGTAGAGGGAGGGCAAACTGTTGGAGGAGGCCACTTGCTACTCCCAGATGCTCGGCTAGCTTAGACCCAAAATAATCACACAGAAACTGTATTAATTAAATAACTACTTGGCCCATTAGCTCTAGCTTATTATTGGCTAACTCTTACATATTAATTTAACCCATTTCTATTAATCTATGTATCACCACGTGGCAGTGGCTTACTGGCAAGTTTCCGCATGTCTAACTCTGGCAGTGGCTCCATGGCTTCTCCCTGACTCCACCCTTCTTTATCCCAGCATTCAGCCTAGCTTTCCCTGCTTATCTAAGTACTGTGGTTGAGATTAATTGTAAGAGAAAAGATTCTATTTTCAATTAAAAGGGAAAAATTATTGTTGAATTAAATTTTTAAAAAAGATGTTGTGAATCTAAAAATAAAACCTACAAATCAAGGAACTGATTTTTTTTTGACGTGCACATAGCCATTTAAATGTGAACAAAACAAAGACTGTTGGAGATAGAATTTTTGCAGCTGTATGACAGTAAATTAGCACTACAGTAGGGCAAACTCCTGACAATAGGACTGATGTGTTTATAGAAATGGAAGAGGAATTCCTGGAATATTGATTAATCAATTTGTGTCAACCTTTCTGCTCAATAATAAGGGTTTAGTCAAAGTTTTAATTTTGAAGGTTAAAATTTGTTGTGGCAGAGTAATATTTTTGAATATATAATTTTATTTATTTAAAACATGAGCTGTTGGGGTTGGAGCCAAGTTTTGTTTTTGTTTTTTCAGGAAAATAAAAACAACCACTTTGAGGAATTTAAAGACCTTTGGACAAAGAACCATCCAAAGAAGAAGGAATAACTACCCAGAAAAAATTATTAAGAAAAGGGATAATCTGACCTAATACAATCTCTGAAGTCTCCTTAAAGATGATGGTATTCCAGAACAATGATTCCAACAGGACTATGATAATACCATTAAGGTAAAAAGATTAAAATAAAATAAAAAAATACCACCTAAAGATTGGCATTGGACTACAAACTGCCCAGTACAATTTTGAAGTGGCTAGCTGAGACTATCCAGTCTCACAGACTATGCTAGGCAGAACTTGAGACAAGCCTTGCACTTTCCCATTACACAGAGCTTAAACAACAAATGATATCATAACACATATGATAAATGTTTATTTGGAACCAGGTATAATATAAGCAGAAGAGTCTCTTAATTGTCAAATTCTTACTCTACTTCTCTAATATTCCAAGGATTTGATAATGAACCCAAAATTTTCTTTTCAGAATCCCCTAAAGATACCATCACTCCCAGACAGTAAGAAGTAATTTAAGGACATGATATCTATAGTCACAAGACATGGGGTGGATGATTTTTGGTCTTTCATTGGGTTATAGATATTTGTCATTGTGTAGGGGGATTGTTTACAAGCTGTTATTGGAAATGGTCAGGAAAATTGCTAAACAAAGGAGATTAGATTCGGAGTTCTTGTTCTGAAAAGAAAAACATGGTATAGGTATGATAGGATAAAGAGTAAATTATTTGATGTACTCTTTGAAAAGAGAAAAGGAGGATATAATAAGTATGATAAGGTAAAAAGGTAAATTAATGAGTCTACATTTCAAAAGAAGCTACTTGTTTTAAATATTTTATATTGGGTTGGACTTTTATATATTGTATACAAATTTTGTATATCAATACAAATTTCAGATTAATTTTGTTAGAACATAGGGTACATGAGTTTCTAATCTTGTTCAAAATATTGTACCTACACAACAAATTTAACAATGTAATGCAAATTTCTAGTCCTTGAAAGTTATTATTACCAACTAACTAGGATATAAAGAAATGCAAGTTAGTAGTTAGTCATTACAATCAAACTTGTAGTCATATTAGGTATGTTTTCAAGGTCAAACAGAACTATATTTTAGATGGAAAATTTGTCTTCAAACATTACAGAGATCTACAGAATATGGCATTTAAGATACTTTCATAGCATAGGTTCTTTTGATTTTTGTGTTACAATGAGACATGTCTGATCCAGACAGTACTAATATATTGTAGAGTAGATGATGGGCATCAAAAAATAACTCCATATGGGGTTCACTTTCTTTGTGGCAAAATTAAGCTACTTGGAAAGAAAAATACACCGACCTCAGTTCCTGACAGCTTACTCTTCAAATTGAACAATCAGGACACACAAAAAAGAGTGACTGCCAGTCCATGCAGTAGAGACAAAGCCCAGTGCCATTGTCATTGGACCCTCAGTCTGCCCCAACTGTCAGTCACATTCAGAGGATCCAGTTTGATACCATGCTCATTCAGGTCCAGTCCAGCTGGCTTTGGTGAGCTCCCATTACATCAGTCACACTGTGACAGTGGGTGGAACAACCCCTCATGGTCCTGACTTCTTGCTCATATTCTCCCTCCTTCTGCTCTTCAACTGGACCTTGGGAGCTCAGTACAGTGCTCCCATGGGGGTCTCTGACTCTATCTCCATCTGTTGCTGGACAAAGGTTCTATGGTGATATTCAAGATAGTCATCAATCTGACTACAGGAAAATGCAAGTTCAGGCACCCTCTCCTCCACTGCCCAGGGTCCTAGCTGGGGACATCCCTGTGGACACCTGGGAACCTCTCTAGAGCCAAGGCTCTTGCCAACCCCAAAATGGCTCCCTTAATTAAGATATCTTCTTCCCTGCTTCCATATCTGTCCTTCCTCCATCTCAACCATCCCACTCCCCCAAGCTCTCCCCAAACATCATCATATCCCTTCTCTCTCCCCCTCTCCCCTTCCCCCAAACATACCCCCCAACCATATGCTCCCAACTTTCGCCTGGCTATCTTGTCTACTTCCAATTTCCAGGAGGATCTATATATTTTTTTCTTTGGGTTCACCTTATTACTTAGATTTTCTAGGATCATGAAGTATAGGCTCAATGTCATTTGTTTATGGCTAGAATCCACTAATGAGTAAGTACATACCATAATCATCTTTTGGGTCTGGGTTATCTCACTCAGGATAGTGTCTTCTATTTCCATCCATTTGCATGCAAAATTCAAGATGTCATTGTTTTTTACCGCTGAGTAGTACTCTAATGTGTATATATTCCACACTTTCTTTATCCATTCTTCCATTGAAGGGCACCTAGGTTGTTTCCAGGTTCTGGCTATTAAAAATAATGCTGCTTTTTTTGGTTGGGAGGTTTTTGATGACAGCTTCTATTTCCTCATGAAATTGTTCACCTGGTCTTGATTTAATTTCGGTATATGGTATTTATCTAAAAAACTGTCCATTTCTTTTACATTTTCCAATTTTGTGGCATACAGGCTTTTGTATTGTTGTTAAATTCTAACTTTACACCATGGTGATCCGATAAGACACAGGTGGTTACTCCAATTATTTTTTGTATCTGTGGATGTTTGCTTTGTTACCGAGTATGTGGTCAATTTTCGAGAAGGTTCCATGAGATGCTGAGAAGAAGGTATATTCTTTCCTGTTTGGGTGGAATGTTCTATAGATGTCTATTAAGTCCATTTGAATCATTACATCTGTTAGTTCTCGTATTTCTCTTTTAAGTTTCTGTCTGGTTGACCTGTCCATTGGTGAGAGACGAGTGTTGAAATCTCCTACTATTAGTGTGTGGGGTTTGATGTGTGCTTTGATTTCTAGTAATGTTTCTTTTAAATATGTCGGTGCTTTTATATTAGGGACATATATATTCAGGATTGAGACTTCATCCTGATGGATTATTCCTGTTATGAGTATAAAGTGTCCATCTCTTCTGACTGATTTTAGTTTGAAGTCTGGGTGGCTTGGCGGGGACACCTTACCCCTCCAGATGGATATGCCGGTGTCAAAAGCTTTTTCAGCATCTAATGAAATGATCATATGGTTTATTCTTTCAATTTATTTATATGATGGATTACATTAATAAATTTTTTTACATTGAACCAGCCCTGCATCTCTGGGATGAAGCCTACATGATCATAATATGTTGGGGTCCGGTGCTAGCCCAGACCATAAATTATTTCTTTCGACCAGACCCCAACATAAATTCTCTCTGGACCAGTGTGGAGGCGCAGGAATAAAGACACAACTCACATGGCTTTATCAGGAGGGAGATTCTCAGTGGTCCCTCGTGAAGTCCTGAGTTCACATCCTGAAGAATTCCTCTCATTTATTCTCCAAACAGCTTTTATACCAAAACATAAACTGAGGGGGAAATACATGAGCATTCTCTCTCCTAGGTAACCAGGTGAATGGCGTTTTGTCATGTCAGCATCCACCTGTCTGCGGTGTATGCTAGTTGTCATGAATGTTTGCATTAGCATCTCTATCAGGCATCCTCCAAATTACAAAGAAAGGAGCAACAACATCCTGACCTTTTGTTAGGGCAGTGACAGCCTGTCTGCAGGGCTACGTGACCACCTCAGGTTGGGCCTATGGCTTCAGAGCCTAGCTGCCACACAATAGAGAAATATGGGCCTACAATAATGGATGATTTTTTGATGTGTTCTTGGATTTGGTTTGCCAGTATTTTATTGAGAATTTTTGCATTGATGTTCATGATTAAGATTGGTTTTAATTCTCTTTCTTGGTTGAGTCTTTGTGACGTTTTGGTATAAGGGTAAATGTAGCTTCATAAAAAGAGTTTGGCAATGACTCTTTTGTTTCTATTATGTTTAGTATACATTGAGGAATATAGGTATTAGCTCTTCTTGGAAGTTCTGGTAGAATTCTTCACTAAAACCATCTGGCCCTGGGATTTTTTTGGTTGGGAGGTTTTTGATGACAGCTTCTATTTCCTTGTGACTTATAGGTCTATTTAACTTATAGGTCTATTTAAATTGCTCACCTGGTCTTGATTTAATTTTGGTATATGGTATCTATCTAAAAATTGTCCATTCTTTACATTTTCCAATTTTGTGGAGTATAGGCTTTTGTAGTAAGACCTAAGGATTCTCTGAATTTGCTCAGTGTCTGTTTCTATGTCCCCTTTTTCTTTTCTGATTTTGTTAATGTGGGTGTTCTCTTTCCGCATTTTGATTAGTTGGATAAGGGTTTGTCAGTCTTGTTGATTTTCTTAAAGAACTAGCTCTTTGTTTCATTGATTCTTTGGATTGTTTTCTGTGTTTCTATTTTGTTGGTTTCAGCCCTCAGTTTGATGATTTCCAGTCTTCTATACCTCCTGGGTGAGTCTGCTTCTATTTTTTCTAGAGCTTTCAGGTGTGCTGTTAAGTTGCTAATGTGAGCTTTCTCTGTTTTCTTTATGTGGGCACTAAGTGTTATGAACTTTCCTCTTAGCACTGCTTTCATAGTGTCCCATAGGTTGGGGTATGTTGTGCCTTCATTTTCATTGAATTCAAGGAAGACTTTAATTTCTTTCTTTATTTCTTCCTTGACCCAGGGGTGACTCAATAGTTGACTGTTCAGTTTTCATGAGTTTGTAGGCTTTCTGGGGTTATTATTGTTGTTAAATTCTAACTTTACTCCATGGTGATCCAATAAGACATAGTTGTTTCCTCCAATTTTTGTGTATATTGGATGTTTGCTTTGTTACCGAGCATGTGCTCAATTTTTGAGAAGGTTCCATGAGGTGCTGAAAAGAAGGTATATTCTTTTCTGTTTGTGTGGAATGTTCTATAGATGTCTGTTAAGTCCATTTGATTCATTACCTCCAGTAGTTCTCTTATTTCTCTGTTAAGTTTCTGTCTGGTTGACCTGTCCATTGGTGAGAGAAGAGTGTTGAAATCTACTAGTAGTGTGTAGGGTTTGATTTGCAATTTAAGTTTTAGTAATGTTTCTTTTACATATGTGGGTGCTTTTATATTAGGAGCATAGATATTCAGGATTGACACTTCATCTTGATGAATTGTTCCTGGTATGATCATAAAGTGTTTTTCTCCATCTCTTCTGATTGATTTTAGATTGAAATCTATTTTGTTAGATATTAGGATAGCCACCCCTGCTTGTTTCTTAGGTTCATTTGATTGGAAAACCTTTTCCTAACTCTATACTCTGAGGTAGTGTCTGTCTTTGAGCTTGAGGTGTTTCTTGTAAAAAACAGAATTCTGGATAGTGTTTTCGTATCCATTCTCTTAACCTGTGCCTTTTTATTGGTGAATTGAGTCCATTGATATTAAACAATATTAATGACCAGTGGTTGTTAACTCTGGTTATGTTTTGGTGGTAGTGCTTGTATGTTTCCCTTCTTTGGGTTGTGTTGGTGGAAGGTTACCAGATATCTGTGTTTTTGTGGGTGTTGTTATCTTCCTTCAGTGGAGGATTTTCTTCTCTTACTTTCTGTAAGGCTGGGTTTGTGGATATGTATTGTTTAAATCTGTTTTTGTCATGGAATATTTTGTTTTTACCATTGATGGTGAAAGAAAGCTTTGCTGGGTATAGTAGTCTGGGCTTGCATCCATGGTCTCTTAGTGTCTGCAGCACATCTATCCAAGACCTTCTGGCTTTCATGGTTTCCATTGAGAAGTCAGGTGTAATTCTTATAGGTTTACCTTTATATGTTACCTGACCTTTTTTCTTTGCAGCTCTTAATATTCTTTCTTTAGTTTGTAATTTTTATGTTTTGATTATTATATGGTGGGGGGATTTTTTGATCCAGTCTATTTGGGGTTCTTTAAGCTTCTTGTTTCTTCATAAAGACATCCTTCTTTAGTTTGGGAAAGTTTTCTTCTATAATTTTGATGAATATATTTTCTGTGCCTTTGAGCTGGAGTTATTTTCCTTCTTCTACCCTTATTATTCTTACCTTTGTACTTTTCATGGTGTCCCAGATTTCCTGAATGTCCTGTGTTAAGAAGTTTTGGGTTTAATATTTTCTTTAACCAATGAGATTCTTTCTTCTATCTCTTGTATTCTGTTGGTTATACTTGTCTCTGTAGTTCCTGTTCATTTACCCAGATTTTCCATATCCAGAATTCCCTCAGTTTGTGTTCTTTATTACTTCCATTTTGGTTCTCAAGTCTTGAACTGTTTCCTTCACCTTTTTGATTTTTTTCCTTGGTTTCTTGGGTATCTTTGAGGGATTTATTAATTTCTTCTAACTTTTTGTTTGTCTTCTCTTCCATTTCTTTAAGGGAATTTTTCTGTTCCTCTTTAAAGGTCTCCATCGTTTTCATAAAGTTATGTTAAAAGTCATTTTCTTCTTCTTCTGGGTTAGGATGATCAAGTCTTCCTGTTTTGTGTCCACTGGATTCATGTTGTGTTTTAGGATGTTGGAAGAATTCTTGCATTGGTGCCTACCCATCTCTTCCTTCAAATGAGGCCAGCAGTGTCTTGGGGTCTTGGTCCAATCTTTGCTCTGGCTGTCTGAGTACTTGGGAATTTTTCTTTGTCTGCCCTCTCTTAGGTCCCCTCAGCACTGGAGCAGGCTGTTTTGCAGGGTTCCAAGGACCTCAAGGGTGAAAAGGTAGGCTTGGGGGAAGGGTGGGTGGGGAGAAAGAAATCCCAGCTGCAGGAACACTCCCTGCTGGCTCTCTATTCCCCTTAGCACTGGGTTTCAGGGTTCCAAGGACCTCACTGTTGATGGAGAGAGGGTTCATTTGTTTGTCCTGGCCACCCAGCTAGCTTACACCTGAAATAACCTCACATAAATTGTATTAATTAAATCACTGCCTGGCCCATTATCTCTAGCCTTTTATTGGCTAACTCTCACATCTTGATTTAACCCATTTCTATTAATCTGTATTTCACCATGAGGTCATGGCTTACAGGGAAAGATTGAGCATGTCTGACCTGGTAGCTCCATGGTCTGCTTTCTTCCTCACAGAATTTAGTTCTGTCTCCCTGCCTACCTAAGTTCTGCCCTATCACCAGGCCCAAAGCAGTTTATTTATTAACCAATGAAAGCAACACAAAACAGAAGGACCTCCTACACCACCTACAGGTGAAAAAAAATGTGGGAAACATTTCATAAACACATTCAGTATTAATATACCCATTAATTATCCATATACATATTAGCTGTCAGAAATTCTACTTTGATATAGTAGTCTGGGCTGGCATCTGTGGTCTCTTAATGTCTGCATAATGCTTGACCATGACCTTCTGGCTTTCATTGTCTCCACTGAGAAGTCAGCTGTAATTCTGATAGGCCTACCTTTATATGTTACTTGGCCCTTTTCATTTGCAGCTCTTAATATTATTTCTTTACTCTGTATGTTTATTGTTTTGATTATTATGTGGTGATAGGACTTTTTTTGGATCCAGTCTATTTGGTGCTCTGTAAGCTTCTTGTATCTTCATATGCATATCTTTCTTTAGGTAGGGAAAGTTTTCTATGATTTTGTTAAATAAATTTTCTATGCCTTTGAGTTGAACTTCTTCTTCTGTACCTATTATTCTAAGATTTGGACTTTTGATGGTGTCCCATATTTCATGGATAGCTTGTGTTAAGCTTTTGTTAGATTATTGTTTTCTTTAACTAATGAGTCTATTTCCTCTAATGTGTCTTCAGCCCTTGAGATTCTCTCTTCCATTTTTTGTATTCTGTTGTTCATGCTTGCATTTGTGGTTCATGATCTTTTTCTTATGTTTTCTGTTTCTATAATCACTTCAGCTTGTGTTTTCTTTATTTTTTTTCTATCTCAGTTTTCAAGTCCTGAATAGTTTCTTTTATATGTTTGAGTTCTTTTTCTTGGTTTTCTTTAAGTGATTTGCTGATATCTTCCATTTTTTTGTTTGTTTTTTTCTCCATTTCTTTAAGGTAATTTCTCATTTCATCTTTAAGAATTTTAAACACCATAAAAGGACAAAACAAAGATAATCCATGACATATCTAGATTTCACCAATACCTAGCCAGAAACGCAGACCTACACAAAATACTAGAAAGAAAACTCCAACCCAAGGAAGATGGCTATGCCAACAAAAACACAATTGATGATTTCATTGCAACAAACCCCGAAGAAGAAAAAAATGCACAAATTAACATCACCAATGATGAAAACTAAATTAATAGGAGATAGTAACCACTGGTCATTAATATCCCTTAATGTAAATGGACTCAACTCACCTCTAAAAAGGCACAGGCTAACAGAGTGGATACAAAAACAGAATCCATCCCTCTTCTGCATACAAGAAACACATCTCCACCTCAAAAACAGACATCATCTCAGAGTAAAAGGTTAGGAAAAAATATACCAATCAAATGGACCAGAGAAACAAGCAGGTGTAGCTATCCTAATTTCTAACAAAATAGACTTCAATCTAAAATCAGTCAAAAGAGACAAAGAAGGACATTTCATATTAGTCACAGGAAAAATCCATCAAGAGGAAATTTTAATACTGAACATCTGTGCTCCAAATACAAGAGCACCCTCATATGTCAAAGAAACATTTCTAAAGCTTAAATCATATATTAAACCACACACACTAATAGTGGGAGACTTCAACACTCCCCTCTCACCACTGGAAAGGTCAATCAGACAAAAAAATGAACATAGAAATAAGAGAACTAACAGATGACTCAAATGGACTTAACAGACATTTATAGAATATTCCACCCAAACAGAAAAGAATATACCTTCTTCTCAGCACCTCATGGAACCTTCTCAAAAATTGACCACATGCTCAGTAACAAAACAAACCTCAACAAATACAAAAAAATTGGAATAACCCAATGTACCTTATCAAATCATCATGCTTTTAAACTAGAAGTCAACAGCAATACTAATTCCAGAAAACCCACAAACACATGGAAATTAAGCAATGCTCACCTGAATCATCAATGGGTCAAGGAAGAAATAATGGGGAAATTAAAGACTTTCTAAAATTCAATGAAAATGACTATACAACATACCCAAATTCATGGGACACAATGAAAGCAGTGTTAAGAGGCAAGTTCATAGCACTAAATGCCTATATAAAGAAGCTGGAAAAATCCCACACTAGTGAATTAACAAAACATTTGAAAACTTTAGAACAAAAAGAAGCAAACTCACCTAAGAGAACTAGATGGCAGGAAATAATCAAATTGAGAGCTGAAACAAAGAATACAATACAAGGAATCAATGAGACAAAGAGTTGGTTCTTTGGGAAAATCAACAAAATAGACAAACCTTTATCCAAACTAACCAAATGGGAGAGAGAGAATATCCAAATTAACAAAATCAGAAATGAAAAGTGGGACATGTCAACAGACACAGAAGAAATACAGATCATCAGGTCATATTTTGAAAACCTGTACTCCACAAAATTGGAAAACTTAAAGGAAATGGACAACTTTCTGGATAAATATCATTTACCGAAATTAAATCAAGAACAGATAAGCAAATTAAACAGACCTATAACTGCTGGAGAAATAGAAATAGTCATCAAAAGTCTCCCAACCAAAAAAAGCCCAGGACCAGATGGTTTCAGCTCAGAATTCTATAAGACTTTCAAAGCAGACTAATACCAATACTCCTCAAATTATTCCACACAATAGAAACAGAAGAGTCATTGCCAAACTCTTTTTATGAGGCTATAATTACCCTGATACCCAAACCACAGAAAGACAATACTAAGAAAGAGTATTACAGACCATGGTCACTCATGAACATTGATGCAAAAATAATAAATAAAATACTAGCAAACTGAATCTAAGAACAAATCAGAAACTTCATCCAACATGACCAAGTCGGCTTCATCCCACAGATGCAGGGATGGTTGAACATATGAAAATCTGTCAATATAATCCACTATATAAACAAGCTGAAAAATAAAAAAACACATGATCATCTCATTAGATGCAAAAAAAGCATTTGAAAAAAATACATCATCCCTTCATAATAAAGGTCTTGGAGAGAGCAGGGATACAAGGAACATACCTAAACATAATTAAGGCAATATACAGCAAGCCAACAGCCAACATCAAACTAAATGGAGAGAAACTCTCAGTGATTCCACTGAAATCAAGAACAAGACAAGTTTGTCCACTCTCTCCATATCTATTCAATATAATTCTTGAGGTCCTAGCTAGAGCAACAAGACACCAAAAGATCAAGCTGATACAAATTTGAAAAGAAGTCAAACTCTCACAATTTGCTGATGATATGATAGTTTACATAAGTGATCCCAAAAACTCTACCAAGGAACTTCTACAACTCATAAACACTTTCAGCAATGTAGCAGGATACAAGATTAACTCAAAACAATCATTAGCTCTCCTGTACACAGATGATAAAAGGGGTGGGGAAGAAATTAGAGAACCAAAACCCTTCACAATAGCCACAAAGAGCATAAAATAACTCAGAGTAACTCTAACCAAACAAGTGGAAGACTTGTATGACAAGAACTTTAAATTTCTGAAGAAAGAAATTGAAGAAGACACCAGAAGGTGGTCTTGGGTAAGCAGAATTAATATAGTAAGAATGGTAATCTTACCAAAAGCAATCTACAGATTTAATGCAATGCCCATCAAAATCCCAGCAAAACTCTTCAAAGACCTCAAAAGAATGGTACTCAACTTCATTTGGAAAAGCAAAAACCCAGGATAGCCAAAACAATCCTGAACAATGAAAGAACTTCTGGAGGCATCACAATCCCTGACTTCAAACTCTACTACAGAACTACAGTACTGAAAACAGCCTGGTATTGGCATGAGAACAGACAGGAGAACCAATGGAATGGAGTAGAAGACCTGGATATCAATCCACACATCTTGGAACACCTGATCTTTGATAAAGAAGCAAAAAATATCAAATGGAAAAAAGAAAGCTTATTTAACATGTGGTGCTGTCATAACTGGATATCAACATGTAGAAAAATGGAAATAGACCCATATCTATCACCATGCACAAGACTCAAGTCCAAATGGATCAAATACCTCAACCTAAAGCCAGTCACACTGATCCTTATAGAAGAGAAAGTGGGAAGTACACTTGAATGCACTGGCACAGGGAACTATTCCCTAAATAGAACCCCAGCAGCACAGACACTGAAAGAAACAATTAATAAATGGGACCTCCTGAAACTGAAGTTTCTGTAAAGCAAAGGACACAGTCAACAAGATAAAACGCCAGCCTACAGAATGGGAAAAGATCTTCACTAACCCCACATCAGATAGAGGTCTGATCTCCAAAATATATAAAAAACTCAAGAAATTGGACACCAAAAGAACACATAATCCAATAAAAAAAATGGAGCACAGACATAAACAGAGAACTCTCAACAGAAGAATTTAAAATGGCTGAAAGACACTTGAGGAAATGTTCAACATCCTTAGTCATCAGAGAAATGCAAATCAAAACAACTCTGAGATTCCATCTTACACCTGTAAGAATGGCCAAGACCAAAAACACTGATGACAACTTACACTGGAGAGGCTTGGGGAAAAGGAAACACTTCTGCATTGCTGGTGGGAATGCAAACTGGTACAACACCTTTGGATGTCAGTGTGGTGATTTCTCAGAAAATTAGGAAACAACCTTCCTCAAAACCCAATAATACCACTTTTGGGTATATATCCAAATGATGCTCAATCACGCCACAAGGACATGTTCTCAACTATGTTCATAGCATCTTTGTTTGTCATAGCCAGAATCTAGAAACATCCTAAATGCCCCTCGATCAAAGAATGGATAAGAAAAATGTGGTACATTTATACAATGGAGTACTATCCAGCAGAAAAAAATAACAACAGCTTGAATTTTGCAGGAAAATGGATGGAGCTAGAAAGCATTATTTTGAGTGAGATAACCCAGACACAGAAAGACAATTATAACACATACTCACTCATTGGTGGTTTTTAAACATAAAGCAAAGAAAGCCAGCCTACATATCACAATCCCAGAGAATTTAGCCAACAATGCAGACACTAAGAGAGAATTACATAGTTATAATCTACATGGGAAGTAGAAAGTAAAAAAGGCAAGTTCTCCTGAGTAAATTGGGAGCATGGGGACCTTGGGGGAGGGGTGAGACAGGGAGAGGAGCAAGAAAAATGTAGAGCTCAATAAATATCAATAAAAAAATTATACAGAAAAAAGAAACTCTACTTTGATAATTCTACTTTGATAATGTGTAGGCCTATCTATTGTTATCTTCTTTATTTTTGATGACAGCTACTTCGCACAACTGAATATGAGATAGTTACAAATTCTATAATCAAAATTATTAAAATATCATCTCTGGAAGAGCTTGTACAAACTGTACCATATCTTAAGCTAAAAGGTTCCTGTCTTTTCACTGGGTTTTTTGAATTGTCTGGTGTCAGGAAAGGAACTCGAGATTTGAAGAAAGATAAATGAAGTGTTTTTTCTCTACATTTGTCTCAGTATGTAAGTATGGCCATAATTTAAGGGAAAAAGAAATTGCCACAGTCAGATAATGGAGTGAATGAGCATCAGGCTATATCAACCACCCAGGAATTAATCGAGGAAAGGAAACTCGGGGAGTAGTATTAATAGGCATTTAAATATTTTTGGTCTGTTAGTGTGAATAATTTCTCCTTATATGACTACAGTAAAAAACTACCTGGCATAAGGTGGAATACTGTGGTAATTTATAGTTTATACCTTTTCATTTGTAAAAATACATTTCCACAGTGTTTGTCCTCAACATGAGACAATTTTCTAATAGTGAGATCAAAGCTACTAGAGTTCACAGCACAAGACTTCATAAGAGTGGGCCCCTAAACAGTCCATCATGAAAGGTGTCCCATCTCTTCCTGACTATTGGAAATTAACGGCTGTTGGGGGGAGGGAATTCCACTTTCTTCTGTGGTATAGTCACTGACAAACTGCTATTGTTCCAGTAAGTGCCTCTACAACCATGTTTGAGCAAAAGACTCAATTAAATTTAATGAGTCAATCACAAAATGATGACAAAACAAGAGGGGAAGCAAGCTGTTGGGAAGAAAGGTTTCAGCAGGAAAGGAGAGCTAGAAGGGTATTAATAGGACTAAAATGTAGAACATGAATGTATAAAACTGGTAGAGAAAAAATAAATCTTTATAAAAAATTGCTTTTCATAGAAAACGTAGGACCCAACCCATGAAGTGATTTCAAACAGAATTCTGTTCATTAGGTCATGCTTAAAGTGCATTCCATTCAAGCTCATCTGTAACCTGAGCCGTTCAGGGGGAGTGGGTGGTATTTACAGCAACATTGATGTCTGCTGCTTCTCTTCACCAATCTAGGTAGATTTAGTAGGCATCATTTACATCTAAGATACCAATCTTTGCCTCTGTTACAATGAGACCACAAGAAACTATAGACACATTTTGAACTTGAAATTAAGCAGATTTAATGTTCAATTCATAACTTGATTATTTATTGTTCTGAAGATAGTTTCTCTAGGGATCAACCCTTCCACCACAAAATATTTCATAACAATGTTTTAATGAAGCACACACATAAAATTCTTTTATATAATGGTAATGATCACAGTCTATAGCCATGTCTTTCCCAAAAGAAACCAAAATAAATCCTTTCTCCAGTTGCCTTTTGTCAGGGATTTGGTCCCAGCAGTGAGAAAAGTTTCTAGCAAAGTGCCCAGTTGTTTTATTTTTTAATGTTTCATTTATTAATTCTATGTAAGAGAGGGACAGAGAATGAAAGTGTGTGTGTGTGTGTGTGTGTGTGTGTGTGTTAGAAGTCAGAAGACAACTTGTGAAAGGCAGTGCTTTTCTGGTACCATGTGAGTTACAGGAATTAAACTCACATCATCAGGTTTGGTGGCACATGCCCTTGCATGCAGACTCATCTCAATGACACTTTTTTGCAGTACCTTTTCAAGACTTTGTTCCTGGTATATATGTATATTTTTTCTTAATAATTCATAGTAGCTTTTTGTCTTTTTGGATACTGAGAATCTATTTGATATTTAGGCAGACAGGTCCTGCAGTTCAAGAAGCACTCATACTTCAGAATATAAAAAGAAGCACTAACTAGAGAAATTAGAGGAAAGATCACTAACATTTTAGGGGACAATTGTAAAAATGGGGAGTGTTGTAGAATTAGTGATAAAACCCTTGCATAGAGGTCAAGGAAGGTGTTGCCATAGAAACCTGGGAGTGTCACTGACTTGAACGTAAAATGACCCCTTGAGGGACACTGAATTTTCTCTCTACAGGGGAATAATCCTTCATTATAGATATGGATATTATATCTCTTGATCCACTGAGTTTGTGGACACCAGATATAGGGACTATAATTGGTGAAGTTTTTGAGAGAAAAATCTTAATTGATGATTTAAATTTTATTATAAATCAAAAATATTAATAGATTTACTAGAATTTTACCATTTCTTCACTTTTTTACTCAAATTTCAAACGTATTGAAATTTTGAAAAATATGTTTAAATCAAATACTGGATTTGGAAAGTTTTAAGGTACTATAGCAAATAATATATAGTGTGAAGAAGTTAACTGTCAGTGTCTGTAACAACAATTTTGTGAGCATATACTATTGTTCCCATGGAAGGATAAAAAAGGTTTCTAAAGAGAAGCAAACTATTTTATATGTACCAATCAATATGTGCTGTCATGTGTGTTAGAGAAATGGTAAGAAGAGAAAAATGGGACTTAGACTGGTCCTTCTTTAAATAGTGTCCTATGGATGATGAACCCCAAGACAGAAATCACTATGTCACACTGAATTTAAACTGGCAAATGAAAAAGAACAAAAATAAAAGTAATTTGAAGCATGGCTATATTTTTCTTTTATAACCAGTGACATTTAAACTCCTTTTGACTGAATGGTTTTAAACTTATATAAAACCAATGCTAGATTAAAATGTAAGCATTGTTCTGTGACTGTCCTTAGCTGATACTCAGATCTTTTTATTTCCTAATGAGTAGTAATGTTCTTCAGCTCTCACAGTGATTCATGAATGAAAGAGTTACAAATAGAAAAAAATCACTTAATTACTAATGTTCTAAGTTAGAATTCATATTTAAATTGTGCTTCTATTTTTGCAATGTTGGAATATAAAGCCTGCATTTTCCCTATTCTATAAGCCTTACAGAGATGCCATGTTACACTTAATGTAATTTTATGAAAAGGATTTTAAACATAGAATTATTGAACCAAATTCAGAGAAGTAAAACCAGTCCTATAGATGAGCTTTTTCCATATATTCAATGATTTTCACATAGAATCATCCTTAAATTGCTTCAGAAAGGCAACTTATGGAACTGAAAGATTAATACTTCCCAATATGAAGTTTTGGTGTGGAATTTGATAGTTATAGATAAATGTAAAATGTTGTTTGCTTTTCCCATCTTTTTAAAAGTGGCAAGTGGTAGTTAGAATAAGAAATGTCTGACATAGTCTTGGGCATTTGAATTCTTGGTCCCCAGTTTTTGGCAGTTTCAGGAGACTTTGCAGGTTCCTACGTGCAGCAGGAAATGTATCATTGTTGGCAGATTGTGTGATTAAAAGCCTTGTACCACTTCTAGTTTATTCTGTCTGCTTAATGCTTGTGCTTGAGATGTGAACTTTCAGCTTCTTGTTTCCACCCCTGTGGACACACCTCTGCTCTACCACTATGGACTTTTCTCCGTCTGGAACCATGTGCCAAAATAATTTTTCTTTTCCTGAACTTGCCGTTGGCCATGCTGGTCTATCACAGCAACAGAAAAGACAACATGGTGTTGTCTGTCACATCTCAAATATCAGGTATCCCTTTATTCTGAAACACTGAATTGTGAAAATGGGGTGTGTTGTAGAATTAGTGATAAAACCCATGCATAAAGGTTTTGCCCAGAAGTGACACAGTATCATAGTTGACATTCATCAGTGCAGGTGTCGAGTTACACTGATTTCAGAAGAAACAGAAACTAGAAAGCCTAGTTGATAAAATATCCACATTATGTAAAAAAAAAAAAAAAGAAAGGAAAAAAAGAAAGAAAGAAAAGAAAAAGAAAGCCTTGTTGAAAAGCATTTGAGAATGCAGCATAGTCTCTGATAGTTAAAACTACCAGTTTCGGGAAAATAAAATTGGCCACAATACCCATTTCAGATTAGTGACATCTATATTGAAGAGAGAGAGTACAAAATTTAAAAGGAGATTTTTAACACTTCCTGCATTGTATTAATTTGAAATCCGAAAATACATAGATGTAGCATTATAAGAGCATAGGTTAAACATCCTTGCACCCACAAGTCAAAATGTCATCTTTGACATTTGTGATGGTGGAACACAGAATACTGAAATACTGACTGACAGCACATCCTGGAGAAACTGTGATCTGTTATTTACAATTTAAGGAAACTATGCTTCTTCTCGAAGCTGGAGTGTTACATAGGCAGCCCATTCTCTATAAGCCCTTTCACCCCTTATAGTTTTCATTAAGAACAGTTAAACATTTGGTGCCATATAAACCCTAGGATGAATTTCAGATCTGCTGAATATGAATACCAGCTCATAATCTTATGGATATATAACATTGGTCATGACTTTTTACAATACTAAATTTAATGTATGAAATGTAGTTTTACATGTGATATACAGAGAAGAAAGCTACAGATTTACAAACATGGAAGATATATATTAATATATAAAAATACATATTAAGAATACAATAAAGTAAAAATAAATTTTAACAATTACAATTCATTTAAGAGATTCATGGCTATACATAAACGAAATTCATTGTGTGATAATTGTTTCTAGATAATGTTACTGCTGTGTGGTGAGAAAGTTGTGAGAGACAGAGAATTTGTCGGGAGGATTTGCCAGGAATTTTGAGGCATTCTTGTAGTGTTTTGAGTATTATATATAAATTTTATCTACCTTGTTGTCTCTATGGTATATCATAATTTTATTAGAAAAGGAATAGTATCGCTTTTTTAATGAAATTACTCTGGAACATAGCCCAAACCAGACGTCCAGTAAATAAATCTTGTTTTTCTAGTGAACAGATTCCTGCAATGAGTTGTAGTGTTGAATGGGACTATTCAAGGCACGTGCATGTGTGTGTGTATGTTTATGTGTGCATGTGTTTGTGTGTGTGCACATTTGTGGGTGGGTAAAAGCTGGTGGACGAATGCTTATTGCACATTTATGTTTCAGTTTATATGGTAAAACCTACAATACAAGACTGAAAAGACTTATGATATATAAAATGAGATAATGAATATCTTCATAGCTTATTAAGATCTGTGTTTTTCACATTGGAAGGAAAAGGGAGCTATCGTTGATAGGGTTCTTGTGGTTCTTGGAAGAAATTTTGGAAATAGAAATAAGAGTATGAAAAATACTTTGTGAGATAGAAAATTAATAATTTTAAATATATACTGGATTCTATTATTTCTCTTTTCATAACCCTCTAATGGCTTTGGATTTTATTATCTGTAAAATTAAAGCCTTAAAACAACTTTCAAAGTCACTTATGAGATGACCCTCAAATAATTTGGGTTCATATTACATTATTTATCTGTTTTCATCCATTGAAGTCCAGCCACATGAGGTTCCTTCTGGTATCTTAAGGACTCAGGCACTGTCCCCTGTTATTATCTTCATCTAGTACTGGTATGCCATTAGAATGTTCTTCCCTCTGCTAGTTGGTCTTCTTGTTTCATATCTTCATGGCTGATTTTTGTTAAAATGCTGCTTCCTTGACCACTCATTCAGAATGGCAACCGTCACCTATGCCTAGAGTAGAGTTCCTAAATGTTGTTTTCTTCTATTTCTAGTGTCTAAAGACCTTCCCACTTTTTAGCTATGTAAGTTAGCTATTTATCATATTTCCTGGTTATCTGTTTCCCTTCTTGTAATGTGAACTCTGTGAGGCAAGAATGGTTATTTTATTTACAGATGTTTTTTTAATTTCACACCTGATTTTCACAAAAGACTTTGAGATGATCCAATCTACTATATATCTATAATGGAATTTCATGGTGTTGTCTGTCACATCTCAGATATCAGGTATCCAAGCAACTTTCATACACTGCTAAATTCAAATATGCTTATTCATTCAAGATAAAGCAATGATCCTAAATATTTATGAGGATTTCTAAGTTAATTTATCTTCACAAATGTAGTGCACTTGTAAACTTAGAAATTTTGTGAGCTTAGTAAAGAGCACATCTGGTTTGCCACTTTGCATGCTGGATTCTTCAAACAGAAATTTCTTTCTTGAGGAAAGTAAAATTGCTCTACATTGTGTATTTATGCATAAATTAGCTCTTACCACAACCAGATCTCCAATAACCTATCTGAGTCTTTGCTGATACCTCTGACTAGTCTGCCTTATCCAAATGTGTAACCTAGAAAGCATTGTTCTTTATTACACCTTGCTCTGCCTTGACCTACAGGTTCTATTACACATGCCATTCCTTCTACTGGCATCCAGTCCATAGTCCTACACCCCTTCCCTGGTTCATCTGTGCTCATTCTTAATTTCAATTTCATCATGCTTTTTCATGGAGATAATATGATTATCTGAGAAATATGACTTATATACTATATAAACCCTAATAATTGCTGCATTTTTCTAAAATATTGCTTTTGAATGATATTATTTCATTTTCTTGAGTTCCTCCACTAGATTTTAGACACCATGAGAGCAGAAGACAAAGGTTATTGCTTGTCAGAATGCAAGTAGTGTACAAAAAAGTATCTTGCATATTACATGATTGAAACACAAGCTTTATGAATTGAGTTTTATTTTAAAGTCTTTACACTCTGTACAAATGCAGACTAGTTTTGAAGTCAGTAAATTAGGTTAGATAAAGGATAGTTCTCCTTAGAAGGAGAGACAACAAAGCTTGTCCTCCCAAGTCATGTGATGACACACTGGGACAATGGCAATTCACAAGCAAAGCAAGAAGAGGCCTGTTTCCAACCATGGTATGCCTGTACTCTCAGCCTCCAGGATTGTGTGAAAATAAATAAATCTATACCATCCAGTATAATATACTTCATTATAGAACCCCTAAATAAAGTGTATTTTTTGTGGATTAAATTAGTTAGGAGATGAATGAATATCTAAATAATTTTCTGGTAACTATGCTTTGCTTATCATCCTAAATCATCTCAATTGGCCTGACTTTTTGGGATCTGTGGATGTTGTATATCCCATGTTTTTGTGTGGAACTTTTCTTAAACAAGGTAATGTCCAGATATCTTATGCTTGCCATTTTTTAGAATGATAATTTCCAACATGAATGATGGTAATTTAGTATCTGGCTTGATTAAACTGACATAATAAGGACAAGATTGTTGACTATTTAGAATCTATTTCTGTAATCATATTAATAATATTGAAACTAATGTCTAAGGCAGAGTTGAGGAGGCAAATAATAGTTTAAGTGTAACTGAAGGACATGGAAGAAAGAGAAAAACTCATTAGTAGATGGCAAATGAAATATGATGAAAGAAAATGATCCAACAGTTGTGGGGTGACATGGGGTCTCAGAGCCAAAGATAGCTGGGAATGTTATCCAATATAAAACCATTACTTTACAGAATACATGATATTTTTGGAGATTGTATTTGTTATTTGATTGGCAGTTCTTGATCGTGAGTTTTGTAAAGTCAAATGGGATGAGACTGTCATAAGGTGAGGCATTTCAATTTGATACGGTGACAGAGGAACCATCTTAAGCTAAGGTTGCTGCCCTTTGTAAGATGCACTCAGGATTCACTTCTCTAGGAATGAGGTTTTATTGTATTAGCATCACCCTGATATGTAGCAAGACAAAATGGTTATCTTAGAGAATATAAATTTTGATCATAATTAGTTCAGTAATTATTTTCAACTCTCTGATGCCTTTTCCCCTGCTAAACAAATTTTTATATTTAGATAAATTTTGCTTCAGAGTGAACACTTTGACCCCAGGTCTATGGCAGCAACTGTACTTAGTCTAACCTGAGGCTGGTGGGTCTCTGCTTCTGGCCATGCCCTGTTTCTTTCTAGAATGGCAGGAAAAGTAGTTGCCATTACAGCACAGTAGTCTTGCTGCTGTTACTTGCCTGTTTTCATAAGAGCACTCTGTCTTTATGATCAGAATTTGTTTAACTACATTTAATTTTAGCTGATATATAAAATGCAAAACTGTATGTTAATAGTGATGTATATTTTCTTTTTTAATGGATATTCTGACATTTTTAAATTTAATTTTATTTAAAATTTTCTGACATTTAAATTTTAAAAATTTATTGTATGTGTACATGTTTGTCTGTATGCCACATGAATACAATGACCCCCAAAAGCCAGAAAAGGGCATCTTATCACCAGAAAAAGGACTGACAGATGGCTGTGAGTTGTCATGTGAGTGTTAAGTGTCTAAATCTTCTGGAAGAACAGTCAATGCTCTTAACCACTGAACTATCTCTCCACTCATGATATTCTGCTTTTTAATAAAAAATGACTTTTAAAGAGGTAATTATAATACATTGCACAAAATCTTCTGTAAGCTTAGCAAATGACTTCTTTTCCAAAGGAACTCGATTTGCTATTAATTTTCCCTACTAGCAAACTTAGTCACTCAGTTCCCAAAGCCTACCTCATGTACAGTAGGTGTGCCTTTGCATACACAACTTAATTGTCCCAAGTTTCTATAGCTGCCTTGAAAGCTATAATGCTCCTGACCTCTGGTGATCCGCAAAGTTATCTGAGAAGTGTGTACTTGAACACACTTCAAAAGATTCTCTGATCATTTTATTTTTCCCCTTCCTCCCCTCATACCTCTCTCTACCTCCAACAAAGCCTCAGAAAGGGAGTCAGCAAAGCCTGGCATATCAAGATGAGACAGGACCAAGCCCGAAACCTTGCATCGTTAAGAAAGGCATCCCACTATAGGGAATGGGCTCCAAAAAGCCAGCTCATGCACCAGGAATAGATCCTGGTCCTACTGTCAAGGACCCCACAAACAGACCAAACTACACAACTGTCACCCACTTGCAGAGAGCCTAGTTTGTTCCCATGCCGGTTCCCCAGCTGTCAATCTAGAGTCTGTGAGCTTCCACCAGTTCGGGTCAGCTGTCTCTGTGGGTTTCCCTGCCATGATCTTGACCACTCCCCTGATCATATAATCACTTCTCCCTCACCTCAGCAGGACTTCCAGAGCTTGTCCCAGTGCTTGGCATTGTTCATTGCATCTGCTTCCATCAGTTACTGGAGGAAGGGTCCATGAAGACAATTAGGTTAGTCACCAATCTGATTATACAAGAAGGCCAATTCAGAAATGAACCCTCTTCCCTATTGCTAGAAGTCTTAGCTGGAATCAACATTGTGGATTCCTGGGAATTTCCCTAGCACCAGATTTCTTCCTAACCCCTCAATGGCTCCCTCTATCAAGATATCTCTTTCATTGCTCTCCCTTTCAGTACTACCCCCAACTCGACTATCCTGTTCCGATATGTTCTCATCCCCCATTTTCTCCCTTACCCCCAACCCCCAGCTTCTCTGGGAAGTTTTATCTATTACCATTAGTTTCTGGTCGCGCCATATTGTTCTTTATGTTGTTGGATGCATTTTTATTCTTCCATCCATCCATCTCTTTCTCCAATCAGTGTAGATGGTGTCTGTGCCTCTGAGCACTGTTGATGCCACAGGGGATGTTAGGACAGGGAAAGGATGATGGGTTGCTTGGGTTTATGGGGCCAAGTGGGACTTGTGGGTTACAGGGTCCATTGGGAGGTGGGGGTGGTAGAATCTTACCTGCTAACCAGCTGCTGGTGCTGAAAGAAGTGGGGAGCACAATGTAGTATTTTTCATACCTTTATACATTGTATGTATAGTGTTTAAATGAGAGGTCAATCTTTTCTATCTTCTCAAAATGGATTATTTATTTATGTCAAGTTTTTAAAAAGTCCTTTAATTTAGAAATACATCATATTAGTGTCACCAATAGTCAGTAGCACACTATAGTTTTTCTTTCTGTTTTTCAAGAGATTGGGAGAAATTTTGGAAAGTCAGTTTTCCTGAATGACTCTAATCATAGTGGGCACACTGACATTTTTACACTCTCTCTATTGATACATTTAAGAGTTATAGTCAAATTAAGTATCTGTGGTTTGTGATTTACTCTATTTTGTCTACTGGAAGGAAGGAAATTGAATAAAGCAATAATTAAATATATGACATTATATCATTAAGTAAATTAAATGTTTTATTTTATTTTATGAACAGTAAAGACTTAGGCATAAAACTAAGCATGATAATTAAAAGGAAGTGATTTTTGCCAGTGGCAAACTATTTTAAATTTGGTAGTATATAGAAAAGAAATGAGAGAGAATGAATAACAAAACACAGTAATAAAAATTTACTAGAATTAATAGAACCAAAGATGGAAGAAATAGCATAGGTTATAGATGCCTTTAGAATTTTATACAAGAGACAAATATTATCATGAACGTTATCTAGTACAGCGTGGGTTGGCAAACTATTGTGTTACAGTAATGATTCCTTATAAATTATAACTGTACATAATATTCTAGGCATTATAATCTAACAGTCAAGCATTAGAATTTTGTTGTAGTCATTAAAACTTCATTTGCATGGGCTTGGTAATATGTTTTTCTTTCTATGAATGTTGGCAGCACTCATCATGTAGCTGTGCCTGCTGAACTTCATAAGTTATACTTTGATTCCATCGCTCTATTTCCAAAGGCAATTAATAACTTTTATGAAACACTTATCTTCTATTGACAGAATGTTCCAGATTCTTGTGTCATCAATTGCAAACTAGATCCCTGTTCTAGTATCTCATTATGTAGGAGAATAGAATAGATATTTCCTACTGATGTCATAGTTTGGATGTATTTGGACCCCATAATCTAAGGGAGAGGCACTATTAGGAGGTGTGGCTTTGTTGGAGTGGATGTGGCCTTTAGATGAAGTGTGTCACTGTGGGGGTGGACATTGATGTTTCTGATGTGTAGTATACTGCACATTTGAATTTCTGTTTCCTGTAAGATATAGCAATCTAAGTTCCATCACCACCTCTTCCTGAATGCTGCCATGCTTCCTGATATGATGGACTGAACGTCTGAACTGTAAGTGAGCCACCACAATTAAATGTTTCTTTATAATAATTGCCAGTGGTGGTGGTGAACAGCTTTAATCCCAGCACTCAGGAGGCGGAGACAGCAGATCGCTGTCAGTTTGAGGCCAGCCTGGCCTATAGAGCAAATTCCAGGACAGGCTCCAAAGCTACACAGAGAAACCCTGTCTTGAAAATTTAAAAAAAAAAAAAAAGAATGCCATGATCATGCTGTCTCTTCACAATAATCCTAGGTAAGATAGCTATTAAGGTTGGAAATAATCTCTCTTAGAAGTCTTCTGTTTCATTACATAACACCACTTCATACTTGAATGAACTTTGTGGATCTTAAGTTTAATATACTTATCTAATTAATCTTAAATTTTTTATTCACCAATCCTTTCTCTATCCAATGCAGCCTATTTTCTGCTCTGCCATACCATGCAACTCTTAGGATGCATACCACCCAGTACTTCCTCACACTAAGTGTAATGGAACACCGTTAGCTCTCATCTCACTTTGATCTCTTTGAAATCTGATACCTTTACATACTGTCTGTTAAAGTTTCCTTCTCTTTAGTCATAGAAAGATACACAATTAGTGTCCCAATAGTAGAAAGTCCACTCCATCTTCTTTCCTACCCTTTCATTGTCAGTGGTTCTTAGAAAACTCATCCTGAGATCTTTGTGTAAATGTTATGTACCATGTCCCAGTTATCACCACGATAACTCAGCTAAAATACATAGCCTAAATCTGTCCTTTCAGGCTTATGCCTCAGCCTTTGTGTCATCTTAACTTAATCGACATGAACATTAAACTTGGTGTCTTGATCTCTGTTCTATTGTTGTGAAGAGACATTATGAACAAGGCAACTTACAAGAGGAAAATTTTAACTGGGGGCTTGCTTACTATTTCAGAGTTAGTCCATGGTAATCATGGTGGGGAGCATGGCAAAAGGCCAGCAGGCAAGAATGTTCCTAGAGCTGTAGCTGAGATCTTACATTGAATCTACACATGAGAGACAAGAGAGCAAGGCTCTTGAGCTTAAATTTAAGGCCCATCCACAGTGGCATTCCTCATCTAACAAAGCCATACCTCCTAATCCTTTCTAAACAGTTCTACGATCTGGGAACTAAACACTGAATTATATGAGTTTATGACTATAATTGTTATTGCACCACTATACTTGGTAAGACTGCTTGTTACTGTATATGTGTTGCTATAACAACATATCTGTCAAAAGTAAACCATCAAAGAGAGAATTTATTTTGATTCCTAGTAGGACACTACAGATTGTTGTGTGAGAAAATCATGGAGGCAGGTTTTATGAGATAGTTGATGATAATGTATCTAAAATTAGGATCCACAAATAACTTAGTGTTAACTTGCCTTGAAATTTCCTCTTCCTAAGAAATTAATTAATTAAAATTCTTCATTCAAGTCCTCAGGGCATTGATGGAATGAAGTCAGGTCTTTGCCAGACTCTAACATGAATGCCCCCTAACTTTGTCCTACTAGGGCCTTTCTTCCATTTTGAAATTTAATGAAGCAGATTTTAGCTGTCTTTCCTCTTATTAGTCTTCCAAATTCCCACCAGAATAGTGCTCTGCTTACAGCAACCTAAAGCATTTTTAGCCAAAATTTTCAAACTTTTCTATCATAAAACCAACTTGGAAATCAGCATTCCTAATAGACCTCTCTTGTTCCTCCATCTGTTTTATATATGATAGTGGCGACATTTTGACTTCAGTGCGCCCATAAGTAGAAATTCGTTTTGATCAAGATTACATTTAGTCCTTTAGTTACTGGAGATAGAGGAAATAATTTCTACTAAATAAGTATCAATATCTCATTCGACAATTTCCTTAAAATTTTTTTAAATGTATATGTAAACCCACAAATGACAATAAAACTAAGGAAAATGTCAATCACATCAACAAGAACACATTCTCTGAATTAGTTTAAGCACCCTATAATTACCTCTTTGTTAATGTTTAGTATAATTAAATACAGATTTATAGCTAACTCTGGTAAAATATCTTAAAACTAGAAAAAAGCATCTATTGTGAAATTTTGCCTAAAATAGCTTCTGAGATTCACATAATCTCAGGCAATAGAAACAAATATACTTTGTACTAGTGATCAGAGAAGCTACTCAGTACAACAGCCCTACAGAGGAAGAGTAGACTTAGAAAGTGGCCCACTTTGAAACTTTTGAGAAAAAGAAATCAGTTGTATTTTGTCCACTGGAGTTTATAGCTCTTCACTGTTTCTAGAGAAGATAATTGTTTTCAATATATTGTTACATTGTTCATGACCTCTTTGAAACCTGCAGTCATGGCTGAGGTAGCTATGACATCTCCCAGTGTGGTAACACTGGTAACACAAAGGACAAGGATGAGAAATGGGTTAGAATTCCTCTAACTTCACCATATTTAGATTCCAAGTCTTCCTGGATAATTCTCAGTTCAGATATTCTAAGATCTATAATTTTTGTATTATAATCTAAATGGTAGTTTAAGGCAGTTGTTGACAGAAACCTAAGATATAACGTTGACATATATAAAATTAAATATATCTATGTTTTCATGAGACTAACACTTCCCAACTTTTCCTTTCATCAGTTTATTCCCATATAGATTGTACATTTGCAACCAACAACCAAGTATGTTTTAAAGTTAAGACTAAACCCTCAAGTGATATCATCAGTCATTGTGGGCATATTTCATGGATTAATTTTCAAATGAATTAAAAATCAATTTGAAAAAGACTGATGATTACTTAATAAAAGTATTTTTTCTTAATAATTTTTATTGCTAATGTTTTTTTAGGTGCACTAGACATTGATAATTCAATTTTTTACCAATACCTTCATTACTTAGTAAATATGTTGTGTATACGTAGGAATGTAAATATTTTAGAATTTGAAAAATATATGTTCAGATATTGTTTGAAGTGATATGTGATATTTTAGTATGCATTTATGATTTTGCTCTTCATAATCTCTTTTTAAAATATTTCAATTTGTTCTTTGAAAATTGCATACATTTATACACTGTATTTTGATCATATGAGTCCTTCCTCCAGTGTTACCTAGTGTCCCTTAGGTTATCTTCTTCCAAACATAATGCCTTCCTTTTGTTTCACTGTTTTTAGTGACCCCTGAGTCCAATTAACTGGTGAAAATGTCAAGTGCAAGAAGCCATGGATCATTATTATGTCCTGTATTCAGCACTTAGGGGACACTATGGAAGAATGGGTGGACGAAGCTGGAGACACAGTTTGGATAGAACTGTGAAATGCTGACTTCTAGACGCAGTGTTCCTGTTGTCCATCAATAGAGTTTCCGTTTTTGATCTTCATCAAACAACCTAATGCCTATTTTCAGTGAGGGACAGAAAAATTAATATAGTAAGTGAAAAATACTTTCTTCAATTTTTACATTTATTTTCAGTTCTAACTTAAAGATACAATTTTACATATTGTATAATAACTTCAGTATGCAGAATATCTAAGTCAAATTTAATTCAGAACTATCTTTGAACAATAATATTATATTTTTACTTATGATACATACACTGAAACATGAGCATTATTTTATGTATTTCCTGAATTTTCTCTTTGGTGTTTTGATAGTATTTTTTAAAGTTTATATTTCTTGGCTTTACAAAGTAGATGTTTAAACCCAAAGTCAATTTACTTACATTTTCTGTTGTTTAGGAATATGTAGGTATCCTTACCTTTTACCTCTGGGATGTAACCAAAGGCAACAGCAAAACTGTATGTTTGAGGAGTCCCTTGGACAGCTCTGACCAACAATTAAAAAGAGGGCTCCTAATGTCTGGTATTGGGGTTTTTGTTAGGTAGTTCTTGGTTCTTAGAGGAGCATTGGCAGCTCAGATGATAGGGAAGGAATGCTTACTGGAAGAGAATAGAAAACTACCAAATTTACTAAAATAGAATAATTACTAACAACAATCAATAAACATTTTAAGCTGGGCGGTGGTGGCTCACATCTTTAATTCCAGTGCTTGTGAGGCAGAGGCAGATCTCTGTGACTTCAAGGCCAGCCTGTTTTACAGAGCTAGTTCCAGGACAGGTTCCAAAGCTACAGAGAGAAATCCTGTCTCAAAAATCCAAAGCAAGCAAGCAAACATTCAAACAACAAACAAACTTTTGTCCATACACCCACCAAGGTACTTGGGTTCTAGCTTTTTCTTGACTATTTTTATGCTTTTCAACACTGCCCAATCTTTAATAGGCATACTTCTGGCCTATCATTATCTACACTTAAAATCATTCACCTCATTTCCTATCTCCATTAATGAACATTTGGACAGCTTTGAACATTATAGAAATAAAGGAATATTCCTTCTTTTTCCACCCAGGACAAACAGCTCTAGCCATTTCATAATTAGTTATCATTAGTTCAGTCTCAAAATTCATTAAGTAGCAATTGTGCTAACTTATAGAATAGGAAATAGCCTCACTTAAATTACTGCCCTTTTTTTTGGACAAATCAATGACTGATTGCCTGTCAAGATGGTGAATGACTTTCTGTTTTAAAAACAGAAACAAAACAACACACCAATACTTAACATTATATATTTGGGGTATTGAAAATATAAATTTCTGAAAATTGATCAAAATTTATTACCTCATATTTAAATTATATTTGAATTGAAAGTGAAATGGAGAAAAATGTGAAGAGAAACTGACTTCTGTTAATTTTCTTTTAAAGAAATATTCCACACTTAAAAATAATGGAACGTTCCAGGTGTGGGGGCACACGCCTTTAATCCCAGCACTTGGGAGACAGAGACAGGCAGATCTCTGTGAGTCGGAGGCTAACCTGGTCTACAAAGTTAGTTACATGATAGCCAGAGATAAGCAGTGAAACCCTGGCTCATAAAACCAGAATAATAATAATAATAATAATAATAATAATAATAATAATAATAATAATAGAAAGTGATTTTTGTTTGACTGATTTTCTTCTATGTGTTTGTTTTGTCCTATTTCGTTTGGTTTTGCTTCATCTTAACGTATTTTATTAATGCTCTTAAGATGCCTATTTGTGTACTTAGGGTGTGGACTCAGATGAGAGAGAAGGGGGAGAAAAACCATAATCAGAATATATTGTATAAAAAATCCATTTTTATTAAAGGACAATGTTGCAAAATATCACTGCTTATTTAGTTTTATAACCATATGAACTAATTTTGTACATTGAAAATGCAATTTAAACTTTATGAAAAAATACATTTGAAAAAGTAACATTGTTTATGTATCAGAAATACAAATTACATAAATGTTCAATTATGAAGTCACTAGATAGTTTTATTTAATGTGCTTTATCATCACTTTAAGGCAACACCTGAAAACATTGCGATGGTATTTTTCTTAGTTACTCCTTTGTTGCTGTGATAAAACACTATGATCAAAAACAACCAATAAAAGAAAGAGTTTACTTTGGTCTAAAGTGTTAGAATGAAAGTCCATAATTACAAGGAAGCACCTGGAATCAGGAAGCTGCAGCAGGAAACTGCCTGATCACATTTTATAGATCCATGAGAAAACTGAAGGCGTGCAGAGGACATATGTGAGGCCATAAACCCTCTCACTCATAGTACAGGGAATAGAAAAGACATACAAATTTCTAAAGGGTGATAATTGCTACAAAGTAGTAGGTAAATAATCATAAATTATGGAGAAACGTTAAATCTAGAAAACAGTGCTAGAAGTCTGGAACTTGTGAATAATCACTGATTTTTCTCACTCACATTTTTAATGCATTTTCTCTATTTTTAGTATAAATTACTTTTGAAATTGAAAGTAGGCTGCTCTAAGAAGAAAGGGATTTTTGTCTTGGTGAGATGGCTTAGTCAATAAAGTATTTGCCAAACACACATGCACATACAAAATATTTTTAGTTTTTTAAGCAGAAATTGTGATTGGTGTGTTTTAGTATAGGTATTTTATCTCAACTTCAGAAAGATTTTCTAAGATTATAGTGGAAGGTTCATAAGTAGACACTGTTTATTGCTTCTCCCATTAAGAGTTAAGAATCTTTTGCTGCTCTGAACCTTGAAAGATATTAATTATTCTCTTGAGACTAACTAAATACACCAAGCATGCAGACAGGCATCACTTAACACAGGGATATAGAATGTGTATCTCATGCTGTCTTACAAGGGTCCTTAATCACCCTTGCATATCTAATCCCAGCTTGGGTCTCAGATGTATCGTAGCAAGCGGAGAGCACTCTTGCTGTCATGTTTTATTTTGTTGTTGGGTTTCTCTATGTAGATGTGGCTGTCCTGAAACTCTCTCAGAAGAGCAGACTGGCCTTGAACTCACAGAAATTTGACTGCCTCTGCTTCCCAAGTATCAGGATTAAAGTTCTGCACCACCATCACCCAGTTTATTTTTTTCTCACATAATCAACAAAATATATTTATAGAAAAAAACGACTGCAAATATAAAGGCAATTTCATCATAGCACAGACAATATGGAAATGGTATTCTGTGAAGACAGTGCCAGTCTCAGAAGTAGGAGAGAGTTGTCGACTGAGAACGTGACCTCTGTGAGGTGAGGGTCTAAGGAAAATTACAAACCCTTTAATCTGGGATAATGTGCTATTACTGCTTATTATAAAGATTGTCTTCTATGAAGTTCTTGAAAAGGGAAATCTTCATCAAAAAATGTAAGAAAAATTATAATTAAATAACAATAGGAAGTATCTCTATGACAGGTGAATTAGGTGTGTCATCTCCCTATGACTTTCTATGTCTTTTTGTCACTTTTATGTCCAACTATATCCAGCTATCCATTTATGTATCTATCTATGAAATTACCACAAAAGCTTATTCCTTAAAATGAGCTGTAGAGAAGCAGACAAAATAATAATATGTGTCAAGAAACTAAAAATCTAAGAACTAAGTTGGTCTGATGGAGATGCTGATCTGAGTTACTATAGGAAGTCAGACACATTTAGCTGAAGGATAAGAGTGTGAAACTAAAGGTGTTTCGGTTGTTGTTTCTGGAATAAAAGAAAGAACCTCATGAATGATGAGTGCATGCTATACCATTAAGAATCATTCATCTCCCTTCTTCTCACAGATTTTAAGTTATCCTAATGTTTTTATTGTAAGAATTTAGAGTATAAACCCAGGAATGGAAACTGAACAAGGAGCCAGTTGTCAGTAAGTCAGTGGAAATATTGGCATTCAAATACAGAAATAAAGTCTTAGATTTCAGGAAATGAACTTTTATATAGTTCTAAACAAATTATACTTGTGTCTGTACCTCATATCCAATTTTTTCACAATAAGCATTTAAAGTAGGTGGGTCTAAAGTTCAGGCAACAGGTATAGGTCATAGCCAAATACCAGAAGCATTTTTATTTTTATTTTTTTAAAGGAGAAAAGATTTTCTTTTCTTTTTTAAAAGAAAGCAGTTTATTTATTTATTTATTATTTGTACAATATTCTATCTCTGTGTATGCCTGCAGGCCAGAAGAAGGCACCAGACCTCATTACAGGTGGTTGTGAGCCACCATGTTGTTGCTGCGAATTGAACTCAGGACCTTTGGAAGAGCGGGCAATGCTCTTAACCGCTGAGCCATCTCTCCAGCCCCAAAAGCATTTTTGAAAACTAATGTTTGTCTACTCAAAGTTCAGAAGCTGAAATCTTTACTCTTCAAACCTCAGTGTGTGAGTCTTGTCTTTTTAGATGTACACTGTGCAGAAGTAGTGTTGGAGTAGATTAGGTCGTAATTCAGTAGGCTCAATGCCCTTATACAAAGTATGTATGCAAGCCTGATTGTAAATGCCAATGATTGAAAGCAGAAACTAGGAAGGGAGCCCGGGACAGAGTCTCTTTCACATCTCTCAGTAAAGCAGCCCTGTCAACACCTGTCTTGAGGTTTCTAGCATTCAAATCTATGAAGAAATATGTTCCTAATGTTTCAGTTACTTCATCTGATATATTAGATTCCAGGAGTACCAATAAATTGACATTGGGTAAAGGGTCCAGTCTAAATGTTTAAACTGAATTTTCTTTTCATATCCAATCGTCAGTAAATGACACAGATGTTAAACACAGAGAACATGAAGTCACTGGAAAAGACAGAAGAACATACAGATATTTAACTTACAACTCCATGCTTTTTTTTACAATTTTATTTATTAAAATAGATTATTTTCTCATACCATATATTCTGATTATAGTTTCCCCTCCCTGTACTCCTCTCAGTTCTTCTACACCTCCCTTCCCCTCCAGATCCACTCTCTGTCTCTCAATAGAAACAAAAAAGCTTCTAAGAGATAACAACCAAATACAACAAAATAAAATATAACAAGATGAAGCAAGCACTATAATATTGAAGTTGGCTGTGACAGTTCACCAGGAGGAAAGAAGTCCCAAGAACAGACACAAGATTCAAAGACCTACTGATTCTCTCAGTCAGAATTTCCAGAAAAACACTCAGCTAATAGCTGTAATATATACACAGTTGACCTGGTGTAGACCATGGTAGACCATGTGCTATCTGCTTCAGTCATGATCTGATGTGCACCTTGATTATTTGATTCAGAGGACTTTGTTCTTCTGGTGTTCGTCATCTCCTCATACTCTGAGCTCTAAGGGGAGGGATTTGATGAAGACTTCTAATTTAGACACTCTTTGCATAATATGGTCCTCTATACCTGTTCCCTTCTGCTCCCAAAAGAACCCTCTATGTCTGTATAATACACTGTTCTAAAAGTACAGCAGAATAACATTAGGAATCATGTTATTAATGTTTTTCCTTTTTTTTGAGACCAGTAGTGTTTTGTTTTACTCTAGATCTCTGGGCATTCTAAGCTGTGGTTCTTGGTGTCAGGTAAGTCTTACTTATCGTGGAGTGGGCTTTAGGTCAAATGAGACATCTTTTGGCTATTCCCACAAGTTCTGTGCCATTTTCCTAGTATATTGTGTAGGCATGACAGATGGTAGGTTACAGGTTTTGTGTTTCGATTGGTGTTGACATATCTCTTTAGGTAACCTTCCCACATCAAAGATACCATAATGGAGGGGTGGCAGCTCCAAGCTGACATCTCTATGCTCATTGAGTTGTATGGATGTTGTCCTTAGCAATGGGGTGCCATGTCATTTGGGGGCGAGCAATCCTTTGTCTTAGCAACAGGGTCATATGGGAGTTTCCAAAGTACCCTCTTAGCAAAAAACTTAGTTGAATGCAACTTAATCCTGCCACTGGAAGACATGCCAGGCTACAAGAGATACTCTATTCCCCATTACTAGGCATCTTCATTAATATCTTCTTAAGAGAGTCCAAGAGAAGTAGTAAAATATAAATATGCCTGTGTAAGAACTCAGATACTTTCTGTAGGAGTTCTAATTTCTTTTCTAATGGTACCACTCTCTTTAGTTGTATATATTATGGGTTCACACACACACACACACACACACAAACACACACACACACACACACACACACACACATATATACAAAGCAAAAGTTTTCTTCTTATTTAGAGTCACGTCCACTTAGGATTTCAGGCTGCTCAGAAAATTTTCTGTTAAATAGCATCTTGCATTGGCCTTGTTTAGTTTGCCCAGGCTAAATTCCTCAGCCTACATTTTTACCTTTCACAAGGTAATTCAGAGTTGAAATCACACAAGACCCATTTCAAGGATTTGAGGTCTAGCCTTTGGCAGCTTTGACCTAAAATAGTCCCTATCCTTCCATTCAGCTTGCCTAATTAAATAAAGTTCAGCCATCCTCTTTTTATGCTTTTGCCACAAAAATGAAATTGGATATGGATGCCAAAGCCATCCACTGAAAGAGACAGTTGCTATGTCTACATTGAGAAGGATCTTCAATAGACATTTACTATACAATGATTTAAGATATAACCTTGCTTTTACTGCATAGCATAGTCTGATGACACAGACACCATATAGGACCATAATCAAATTTATTCTTTAAACAAATAGTAGACTCATGAGCACAGACATTAATTTAAATTTATGTTTTGTAAGAAACCTATGGCTGGTGAGAAACTTTTTTTGAAGTAGGCTTTTGAAATTTTAAGACTATCTTGATGCTTTAGGCTACTTAAATTATTTTTGTTATCACTTTCAATATGATTATCATATCAAAATGTTATCACTTTGAAAATAAAAATGCAGAATTTCTGTAATATTGTTGTTCTGCCTGAATAAGAAAAATACATACTTTCTGAAACATTTCATAAGTTAGCCATTAAAAGATTCATTACCCTTGATTTAAAATGTTTATATTTTTGTTATTATATCAAGAGAGGTGTTTGGGGGCAGAATCTTTCTCCTGTTGTTTATTCAGTTTTCTTTATGAATAAGATCTCTCAGAGTCTTCATATACCTCTCTTTAACATTTAGTTCAAATTAATCTGTCATGAAACTTCTTTGCCTTCACTAAATTACAGCTGATTTTGTTTCTCTTAATTCCATTTTACTTGAGGCATTTATCAAAAGGATTCTCTGTCTTCCTAAGTATCATAATGTCTTGCCATACAGAACAGATATATTTTTGAAAGGTTATTTTAATACTAAAGGTTAATTGTAGAAGTATCAAGATACAAACTGAGAGATGGAAATAAAATAAGAGTAAACCTAAAAGGAATATTTAAATTATAATGCTGTTAATAAATGTGTAAGAAGAGAAAACAGACATTCAAGGGTAAATGTTCATCTCGGCACCTTAGCTGTCCAAGACGGACTTCTGGAGGAGTTCTGGACTATCATGTAGGCCTTCTGCTTTCCACCCCGGTGGGCAAGACTTGTGTGTCTGATGAATTTCAGAAAGAAAAATGTTTATTTTTTCTTATTCCTGGGGATCATTTGCCTCTCCATGTCCTGCATTCTGGAGATTTAGCCCCCTTGGATTGATTCTGTCTTGACTTAGCATTGCTTGTCTTAAGATGGATTCATTTCATTTTAAAAAGAGGTGCTAAGAAAAGCTCACTGTTGCTATAGATTTAAGCCACTATTTTCAGCTAATTTATTTGCTATTGAGCTGGAATCACTCTCTTCCCTGTGTGACTCCTGGATCTATCTCTCTGTGTGCTATGTATTTGTCAAGACCAATAGAAATGTTATTTACTAACATCTTAAAACTCTCATAGTCAGTCCCCTTTCCATTGCTATAATCAAATACTTGAGCCTATGCTTATATATGAAAGGACTTTTATGAAAATAGGCTTACTTTACTCTGTTTTTGGAAGTTAATGTCCCATGATAAGGTAGTTTCACTGGTTTATGCTCTGCTGAGGTCTCCTTGGCTGTGACAAATTGTGACAGATGGTCTCATGGTGGGGGGTGATGCAGAAAGGACATATCATATGGCTGAGGCAGGAAGCCAGAGAGTAGAGAGGAGTCAGTCTTGCTTTTGTCATTGCAACATTTTTTCAATAATTACAGGTTTTCAAAAACTACATTAGTTCTTAAGGCAGCACGTTTGATTACTTGATAAACACCGAATAGAATTTATCTCTTATAACATGACATATAGGACCAATCCTCTATTAAAGCAACCCTTGAGTGACACAATCAAACCATTATTAAGCCAAAAATGAACACTGAAGAGACATATGAAGAGTAGTTGAGTTCTGTCAGAAATTCCCTATGTTGTACATAAGTGCTGCCATGGGAAGTGCTATCTGCCCTCAGTAAGTGAAATGACTCAGACAGATTCCCAGTTCTATGTCCTAACTCTCGGACAACTTATGATTGGGTGGACTTTGATTCTAACTCATCAAGGTTGAAATTTGACCCAGCACAGGTTACAGTTCACAGCAATCAACTTTCATGGAATTCTTATATAGACAGTTCTTTATCTTACAAAACACTGATAAAGAGCCAATCTATTTACGAGACTGCATTTTTAATGCTAGTTTTTTGCTCTTTACATACAAGTGTGGCAAACCATTTAATTTTCTAGAAACTATAGTTTACATAAGCTAAAGACACTAGTATTTGTGATTTGAAAAAAAATAGAAAATGTATTACTAAGTAATAAATATGTTAATTGTATTTGTTGTGGCTTATGATAGACATGCTTCTCAAGATATTATTTCACTGCTTTTAGAGATATTATGTTCTGAGTTGACACTCCTTTTGTTCTCTGTGCACTTACTCCATATGTCATGATTCATCTTCATAAGCTCCTAGAATTTTGGATGTGTTTCCAATTGAGGAACAATATTTGGCAGTGGTTACAGTTGCTGTTGATAGGAGTTAGTCTATAGAAAAGATGTTAAATTTTTACATCCACTAAAACAGATACTGAAATTCTATAAAAAACATAGTGTAATTTATAATTTTAGGGACTGAGCAAAATCAAAATTAAAAGTTCCCTGGAATCCAATCAGAATACATTATAAAGTAAACAAAATGTGCTGATTCTATAACATTTACTAGAGCCATGAACTTTGTAGAAAAGGGTGTCGCACTTACTTATTTTTCTAGTGGTTTGATACAGAAAAGAGATAAATGTATAACAGTTCGTACCACTACACACATACACTAATAAACATACAGACAGATATCTGGATAGAAAAAACAGGGAGGCTAATGTATTCTTTTGGATAATTTAGTCAGGAAAACTCTTATTAAAGAAGCAAAAAACTCAACAGTACCAGTCCTGAGTTATAGCAATAATAAACCACAGTTATGTTCATAGCTTTCTTCTGGAAAAGCACCTATCTTCTTTTTCCATGTGTTTTTTGGATTACTAACTACTATCTTACATAAGACTTAATGCCGCAAAACAATCCCACACCAGTTTGGATTAAAAGGGGTTATTTATTGGAGGGGAAAAAACTTATAGAACACCGTCCTACACCACACTCCTCTCGTCACAAACAGGAAATAGTCTGAATGGGAGCCAGAAGCAAGAGAGAGCAAGAGGAGGGATACCGTCACTTTTTAAAATGAAAAAGACCACACCTTAGTGGGCTGGTATCTTAAAGGCTATTGGCTGAAGGAGCAGAAAGAACTCCCACAGCACCTCCCCCTTTTGTTGAAGTAAGAGAGTTCTAAACCTACTACAAAATTATATACAATAAAAACAAATATCCTATTCTAACTAGCTTATGTCTTGTATAATAAATATCTTGGCCAAGTCATGAGAGGAAAGTAACTACATGAGAGGAAAGTAACTACATTTATTTAGTCTTCAACCCCATTGAAGATCTGAGAAGGGAAATAACATTATCTGAGTAATTAGGAAGTGCAATCAAACAACTTCCAGAATATGCAACAAATCACAGAGACAACTGGCTACCTGAGCAATCACCCAAAGTCACGTTTGCAGCGTTGAAGCAACCAACTTTGGCTAAGGCCTAGAATAACTGACAGATTGTTTTTAAAGGCAAGAAATTTTTCAAAACCGTCTTACCCTGTCTTGGCAAGATTGGACAGTTCTGCTTAACCATTTCTGTATACTATGTATTATGTCAGTAGTTGAGGTATTGGCAGTTCCTTGCACAGAGGCCGATTTCGCCAAGAAGACAACAATCACTCGGGAATAGATCGGTGTTGCTAGGAGCGCTTGTATCTCACTACCACAGAACTCTAGGTTAGATTAAATGCCCTTTTCTACAGTTCTTTGAAGAGGTTGAAGATTACTTATACAGAATACCATCTCTATGTATCTAAAGAACCTGATTAGTCTAACTATAAATATGACAAGCATCGATCACTATTGATCTACAATTCTTAATACCTGTCTTACTTACAGACTAAGAGAATAAACAACTGTGCAATAAATGAGGACAATGACCCTCCAAATGTAAACAATGTACAAGTATACATTGCAATATGGTAAAATATATATATATGCCAATACATAAACAATATATAAGTATGTTAACCACAGGTAGAAATGTACACTGCAATATGGTAAATATATATATATATATATATATATATATATCAATACTATATATATATATATCAATACATAAAAAATGTTTTAAACAGAGGTAGAAGCATGCATGCATACAGTATTCAATATAATTTAACTTTGTATCCATATACAAGAATCTATGCCAACGTAATTATCTATAAACAATAACTCACAAATACCAATCTATTATCCCATCATTTCCTTTCCCTTTTTTTATTCCAAAAAGATCCCTGAGCCTATAAAATTCCTCCCCCAACCCTCAACCATATACTAATTATAATCAACCCCTAAATGATGTCCGTAAACCCGGAGACAAACTGTGCTGGGAAAGGGGACGTAGTCCTCTAGAATTACTTCCAGCTGTCATGGGGGGCGACGTTCTTTCTAAGGGATCCAGTAAAAGTAAAATGATGGTTAAATTTCAAGATCAATGTCTGGTAAAATTGCAAAACGTCTCTGAGTATTTTATGGAGGTCTGGCCAGAATGTTGTAAAAGATTTGCACCATTTCCACTAACCCAGTTGGAACCGTCTTGTGCAGCTGGTTCTTGAAACAGGTCTTGTAGTAGCACTATCAGTATCATGATGTCATATTAACCAGGAGTTGTTATTATGGGGCCCGATCTTCCTGGAAACTTCATAGATAGATGCGGGAAAAATTCATTGTTCCTTGTGGAAAACTTAAACATTATTTATATAGACATATACGGTTGTATATATTCAGTGAAAGGCATGATAAAGACAAAAATAGATATGAAGAAAAGCAAAGATGTTTTCTAAATTCATTTTTCTTTCTGTCCTATATCATGGCTCTTGACATGAGACAGAAACTCCAGAAAATCTGTGTTTTTCTCTTAATAACAGGCTTGGAATTAGAGAGGGACTGAGCCAGAGTCCAACTCCAAAACCAGCTCTATAAATTTAGAAACATAAACATATTTTTCATTTTTATACTTACAGAACCTATTTGGTTTTTTTGATGATCCCTATTGGGTAGTTATTTTTCCATCTGTCAGTATTCAAACATCCAGGGTCCCTTGAATTTTTTGAAGATAAGTGTTTTCCTGCAAAGACAAGAACAGAACCCTGCCCCCATCCTATATGCCTTTCTTACCACCTGTATGATTATCATCATTGTGGATGAGTTGTCATGTCTCCTTTCCAAGAGTTGTCTCCTCTTCAAACTGAACCTTTTTTTAATTTTGATGGTATCCACAATTTTTCTTCTCCTGTGGAAACAAGAGCAAAACCCCCTCCCCAACATAGCACATCTCCTGGCTTCCATTGAGAGGTCAACACATCCTTGAAATAAACTAGTTGATTTAGTTCAGCAGATTTTTCCATTATCCAATGTCTTTCTGCTGCTGTTGTTCCTTTCTCATTAGCGTTAAGAAAATTCAAGGTTAATAAGGCATTATGTAATCTATTTCTGGGAGCATTTACCACCCCTTTCTGTTTATTTAACATATCCTTTATAGTTCAATTTGATCTTTCTATGATTGCTTGACCTGTAGGATTATATGGTATACCTGTAACATGCTTACTGTTATAATAAACAAAAAACCATTTCATTTTCCTAGAGAAATAAGCTGGACCATTATCTATTTTTATTTGTGCAGGTATACCCATGATGGCCATAACTTCTAATAAATGTGTGATCACTGAATCAGTTTTTTCTGAGCTTAAAGCAGTTACCCACTGAAAGCCTGAATAAGTGTCAATGATGTGATGTACATATTTTAATTTTTCCAAATTCTGCAAAGTGGAACATATCCATCTGCCAGATTTCAATCCTTTGAGTACCCTTTGGGTTGGTCCCTGCAGGTAGTGGTGTTTGGTTATATAAAGAGCAAGTAGTGCATCTCTTTATAATCTCCTTAGCTTGTTGCCATGTAATGGAAAACTCTTTCTCTAAACGTTTGCTATTGATGTGATGTTTTTTATGAAATTCTGAGATCTGCAACAAGCTTCCAATCAATACTTGATCAATTTCTGCATTACCTTGGGCTAGAGGACCTGGCAGACACATATGGGGTCAATATTTGTTATGTACATCAGACAAAGCCTATTCCTGATTATGTCTTGTACCTGTATAAACAATGAAATCAATTCTGTATCATCTGGTATAAATTCAACGGTTTCAATCTGCAAGATAACTCTTTCTACATATTGTGAATCAGTGACTATATTAAGAGGTTCTTTAAAATCCCTTAGCACCATAAGAATGGTATATAATTCTGCCTTCTGGACAGAAGTATAAGGGCTTTGTTCCACCTTACTCAATTCATCTGATTTGTAACCTGCCTTCCCTGATTTATTAGCATCAGTATAAAATGTACAGGCTCCAGTAATTGGAGCATCACACACAATTCGAAGAAGAATCCAAGAAGTTCTCTTTATAAGGTGAAGTCTACCGCTTTTGGGATAGTTGCTATTAATTTCTCCCAGAAAATTAGCACAAGCCCTTTGCCATGGTTCATTGTCTTCCCATAACCTTTTTATTTCATCATAGTGAAAGGCACTATAATTTCTGCTGGATCTATACCTGCTAGCTAACAAAGTCTCAGTTTACCTTTTATAATTAATTCAGAGACCTTTTCCACATAAGATTTTAATATTTTCTTAGTTTGTGTGGTATAAATATCCATTCTAAAATAATATCTTCCCTATGCATTAAAATTCCTGTAGGAGAAATTCTAGAAGGCAATATGACTAGAATACAACTAAGATTTGGATTCACCCTATCCACATGTGCCTCGTGTAATTTTTCCTCAATCATTGTCAGTTCCTTTTCTGCTTCAGCTGTTAATTCTCTGGGACTATTCAAATCTTTGTCACCATCCAAGGTTTTGTTTAAATGAATTATTAGATCAGATGTTATCCCAACAGCCGGTCATAGACCAGAAATGTCTCCTGTCTTTGAAAGTCATTAAGAGTCCGTAACTGGTCTCTCCTAATTTGTTTCTTTTGTGTCCTAATTTTCTGTAAACCTATTCTGTAACCTAGGTAATTAACAGAATCTCCTCTTTGAATCTTTTCAGGAACAATTTGTAATCCCCATTTAGGCAAAATTATCTTTACTTCCTCAAACATTCTTTCTAAAGTATCTATGTTTGAATTGAATAGCAAAATGTCATCCATGTAATGGTAAATTATAGACTTTGGGAATTGCTTACATATTATTTCTAATGGCTGACTTACAAAGTATTGACACAGGCTTGTGTTAATGAACATTCCCTGTGGGAGGATATTCCACTGGTATCTCCTAGGAGGCTGAGAGTTATTATAAGTAGGCACTGTGAAGGCAATTTTTTCTCTATCCTTTTCTTGTAAAGGTATAGTAAAGAAGCAATCCTTTAAATCAATAACTATAAGAGGCCATCCTATGGGTAACAGAGAAGGCAAAGGAATTTCAGACTATAGAGGGCCCATAGGTTGATTTATCATATTGACAGCCCTTAGATCTCTCAGCATTCTCCATTTGCCAGATTTCTTTTTTACAACAAACACAGGAGAATTCTAAGGGCTAGTTGACTCCTCAATATGTCAAGCATCTAATTGCTCTTGTACCAATTGTTCTAAAGCCTGCAATTTATCTTCAGCTAGAGGTCATTGCTTAACCCATATTGGCTTCTCAGTTAGCCATTTTAAAGGTAGGGCTGTTGGTATCTTTAAAGGTTTCTTAGTTGCTTTATGTTCTTGTACAGCCTGAATGGCTGGTGACCTTCATGCATAGTACCTTATTACATCCTTCCCAGAATTGAGTTTCTGGGACTGCAGGAATGTTAATCTGGGTATTCCATTGCTGTAACAGGTCATGGCCCCATAAATTTATTGCAATGTCAGCCACATATGGCCTTAGCTTTCCTCTTTGACCTTCTGGCCCAATACAGTTAACCCATCTCGTGCTTTGTTTAACTCGAGATATGGTTCCGATTCCTAGTAATTGAACATCTGCATCTTGAATATGGATGCCAAGATTCTGGAGTGATGATACTCACATCTGCTTCTGTGTATATCAAGCCAACAATCACAATTCCATTTATACATACTCTCAGCTTTGGTCTCTGATCATTTATAGAGGTTTGCCAAAATATATGCTTCTTATTTCCTAATTGAATTTCTGACTTATCCTCCAAATTTGAGCCATCATTTAGAACCTTATGGTTTTGCACAGAAGCTTCTAGAGTTTTTAATTTTCCTGGTGTGACATGTCCTCCATGGTTACTGGGAATGACTGGGCCACTTTGGGCTTGGGGGCCTGTGAGAGGCCCCTCAGGGAGTTTCCTGATGGTATTGGGTTGCCTTTTCTGTCTGTTGTTGATCTGCATTCATTGGTCCAATGTCTTCCTTTACCACACCTCCTACATATACCTGAAGGCAGAGGTTTCCTATTCATGCCATTCCCAGATGAATTATTATGCCTAGAAATTCCTTGCCTGCAATCCCTTTTTAGGTGTCCTAATTTACCTCAATTAAAATATTTGGTTGATGTCCCCTCATCGCTTTGGAAATCACTTCTCTTAACCAAGATTCGTCATCGTAATTAAAGTTTTGAAAATTCCTGGTATACTGGATCCATTCATGCATAGGTGCTGATCTAGACCTTAAAGACCCAATTATCTTTTTGCAGTCTAAGTTTGCATTTTCAAAAGCCAGCAATTGAAGAATTAGTCGTTTAGCTTCTGTGTCTGTTACTCTTATGTTCAGAGCCTTAATTAATCTTTGCAAAAAGTCAGTATAGTGTTCTCCCTGTCTCTGCCTAACCCTGGTATATGATTCTATCTTTTTACCCAGTTCTGGTATCCTATCCCAGGCATTAAAGGCTGCTTTGTGGCATAGGGACAATAATTCTTCATTGTAAAGAGCTTGGACCTGTGGATCAGCGTACACTCCTATGCCCAGAATTTGATCCTGGGAAACCTCTACACCTTTTGCCCTTCCTTGCTGTTCCATATGTTTGGATTCTTCTCTGTAATAAACTCCAAACATCAAGGAAGTTCCATCTTCTAACACCACTAATGCTAACTGGGAGAAATCATGGGTAATAGCCCTAACATTAGAAGCCCAAGTCCTTATCATTTCCTTAACAAATGTAGACTGCAAGCCATAATTAACGACGGTTTGCTTAATTTCCTTCAGATCATTCAGTCTTATTGGTGTCCATCTACCTTCTTTGGCTCCCTTTGAGCCTTTAGAAGTTGACACTTTGTCAGGATAAATTACAGTGTATGTCGCTAAATCCCTGGGTAAACCAGTTCTGACAGCTGGTGGTGGCATTGTATCCTGCCCTTGTGTCTTCTCACCTGGTTCATCAGCTCTAATAATTTCTTCAATAATTTCAAATCTCTTAATCATTGTCTCACAAAAGTCCTGAATCTCCTGACCTGCAAAGGTTTCTAGTGATTTCCCTACGGCGTCAATTTTCTGGTTCCCACTCTGCACCTGTGATTCCAAGGTCTTAATGTTTCCTTTCAAAGATAACATTTACTCCTTGAACTGCCCCCGGATATCATGTAAGTTGCCATCCTGGAGGTATATTCTGTCTGTTACCTTATCAAAACTCTGGAATAACTTCTGAAAGTCAAATTCAACAGCCTGGACCCTCTCAGGTAAGTTCCTACTACCTTTAGATAAGGAGTCAATTTTGCCTATCATGGTATTAATCTTATCAATTAATGCCATATACTTCCATAATGATATAATATGGAGAAGAAAACTGAGACCTAATAACCAATAAATTGAGGTATCTCCAAGGTCATGGAGGCCTCGTGTGATTTCATTAAAGACCGCGGCTAGAGTCCCATTAATAACATTTTACCTGTTATACAGCAGATGGCGCTGTTTTCAAGTCGCTACTGGAATCAATGGAAAGGTGTCAGGATGGATCCTGTGGTAAAATTTTCCCTAATACTTGTTAAGAAACTGGGGGAAATTCTGAGTCTCAAGAAATTAAATGTAACGAAATCAATTCCATAGACAGAGCAAGAAATCCAAAGTCCAGGTACAGGAAACAGAAACCCATAAGCTTTCAGCAGCTAGCAAAGAGTGTGGCTAGCCCCAGGCATCTGCCTGCTGCTCCACTGGGGATCACAGCTCCCACCTGATGGAGGGGTCATGACACAGCTGCTGGTCATCCGTTCCTATGCTGCATCTGCTGGGATAAAGGGTCAAGCAGCAAAAGCCGCTGCTGAGATTTAAAACAACTGATTCTATTTGAGCTGCCAGAAAGTCCCAAGGAATTTTTGCCCCAGGAAATTTTCAGCGTTTTGCAACCTGTCTCATGCTGCCTAAGCCCTAGGCTGTCAGCAAACCAGGCGGGCAGTGTGGATCCCGGGAGGCGTGGAGGTTTTAACTGCTGACACCACATACAGGCTGGGGCTGGGAGGGCTTGTGCCAAGCTGCCGAGCCTGGAGCAGGCAGCCTAGCCAGGGAATGGGGAGAAGTGGGGAGTGTTTCTAAAACCAAATGTTGAGGTGGCAGATAAAGCTGCAAAACATTCCCATGCCAGTCTGGATTAAAAGGGGTTACTTATTGGAGGGGAAAAAAACTTACAGAATACTGTCCTACACCACAGTCCTCTCATTGCAAACCGGAAACAGAGAGTCTAGCAGTCTGAACGGGAGCTGGAAGCAAGAAAGAGTGAGCTGAGAGCTGCTGCCACTTTTTAAAATAAAAAAGGCCACGCCCCAGTGGGCTGGTATCTTAAAGGCTATTGGCTGAAGGAGCGGAAAGAGTTCCCTCAGCAAGTCTTTCTGAAGTTTGAAATTTACACCTGCATTTTCCATTTGACTCAATCATACTTTATGGATACTCATTTGCTACTGATTCAAGCTGGATCTCTTGTTCATGAATTCTGGCTTGTTAGGTACTACGTAATATGTACATGACAATTACTATGGGAGTTACTGATATAATTACTATGCTATCTTCACACATGATAACTTCAAATTCCTTTAGAAAAAAAAAGGGGGAGAAACATCATGTCTCAAAAGCAATGGAAAATAAAATGTGGTTAATTGCTTACTTTTAGGTTGTTTATGCTGTAGATAGATGTCAATTTTATAAAGGTATCATTTTCTCTTTTAGCTGCAAGGTCCCTTTGCCAATATAAAACACATTTGCCAATCTGATTAGAGTAAAAACAGTGAAGAGGTTGAGTTGTTATTTCTTCTTAGTGACTTCAATAGGGCTATAATCCAATTCACTAAGCAGTTCTAGATTAGACAATATTTATTTTAGAAAATTGGGTTTAAGAATTAAGTGCAGTGTTTGTCTGAGTGATTTGCTGATTTTGTTCTACTTTCATCCCCATTCTAAGAACGTAAGAGTATTTTTTCTAGGGGCTGGAGAGATGGCTCAGAGGTTAAGAGCACTGACTGTTTTTATGGAGGCCCTGAGTTCAATTCCCAGCAATCACATGGTGGCTCACAACCATCTGTAAAGAGATCTGGTGCCCTCTTCTGGCCTGTAGGCATACATGGAGGCTGAACACTGTGCACATAATGAATAAATAAATCTTTTTCAAAAAAGAGTATTTTTCTATTAAATTTTTAGTTAAAAAATTCAGTCAGTTAACTTTACAAAAGAAATGATGCTGACACAATAATACTTTGGACTAGAGGAGAAGCATGTTGTATTTTTTAAGAAGAAGGTGATCAAATCTAATGATTTGAATAAGGTAATGTTCTGCTCTTGATAGGCTCTCCTTAGAGCAGCGGTCCTTGGCCTGTGGGTTGAGACCTCTTTGGCAGTTCTATATATATATGTGACTACATATCAGATATTTACATGACAATTCATTACAGCAACAAAATTAAAGCCATGAAATAGGAACAAAATAGCTTTATGTGTATTAATGAATCACAACATTAGGATAGTTGAGAACCACTGCATCAGATGTCACTAACTGAGTCAATCCTTTAAGTATCCTCACCAGAATACAAGCTAAGTTTCAGAGACATGGAGTCTGCTACTTTGAGATCCAATAGAGGCTTGAGAATAAAGAAGCAGAAGGTTGGCATCCATCTTATTAGTCAAATCTACCTCTTCCTACTCTGTATGCACAGAAGTTAAATGCATGAGTGCACAATCATTTTGTTCTGACCATATATATTAATAAAATCACGGTAAATAAAAACCAAGTTAAATGAAATAATCGTGGCCCAAATGAAATAATAAAATGCATTTTAAACAGAATTGATACTTTGAAAGGAGGGTTGAAAAGAAGACCAAAATAAAAATTGAAAGGAAATTTAAAATTCAGAGTGTTCTAATCTCTACATTAATGTAGTTAATGCAGGTGTTAGGGTAGGCATAGGACTCACTGGTAGAAGAGTTACAAGAACCTGGGTTCAATCCTCCACACAACAGAAATAAATACAACAAAGAAGAATAGTCACATATTAAAAACATGTCCAGCATTTTGTTGGTCTTTACTTTCATAAGAATGTAAATAAGAGGTAGTTTTAATATTTCCCATTTGATATAGAACTGAGGAAAATATTTAATTGAAAAAATATTTGAACACAAGTAGGGCCTTTAACTCTATGAAATGAAAATTTGATACTGTAGTTTAAATCTGTCTTGTTTATTTGAGATACTTGTGTAGGAAATGATGGTTCATGTAATAATGAGAGAAACTGCAGCACATTTATGATGCAAAACTTGGTGAATATTAATTAGGTCATTGAAACATGCAAATGGATCCATATCTGTCAACCTACACAAAACTCAAGTCCAAGTGGATCAAAGACATCAACATAAAACTGGACACACTGAACCTCATAGAAGAGAAAGTAAGGAATAGCCTTATCTACATTTCATTGGCACAGGAGACAGCTTCCTGAACAGAACACCAATAGTGCAGGCACTAATATCAACAATGAATAAATGGCATCTCATTAAACTGAAAAGCTTTTGCATGGCAAAGGATACCATCAACAAAACAAAATAGCAGCAATTGGAAAAATTGGAAAAGATTTTCACTTACTATACATCTGACAGAGAGCTAATATCCAAAATATATTTTAAAATCTTAAGAAACTAGACCAATGTATGAGGTTAATAGTTATCTTTTTATCCTACATTTCTATTTCCTCTCTAAATGATGACAAACATCTATATCCCACAAAATGACCAAAACCTACCCACCAGACCACTGGTGAGTATGGGCACTGTGTTCTCTAGACTTGTTTTCTGTTGGCTGATGGTGAAGACATCTTTATGGAACCCTGGGAAAATTGGGATATGGTCACATCCTGGGAAAACGAGTTGTAACATTTGCTGTCCAGTCTCAGAACTGTTCCCATGCAGAAGGATCAGTATATATGTTACCTGTCTGATAGTCCTTCTTGGTTTATTTCTTTATGTCCTTAAACAAGATTTTCAGGCGGTCTCTCTAGATCAAACCTGATCACTATTAATCTTGAAGGAATCCATAGCCTTTCTTTTCCTGTGGAAACAAAAGCATAATCTCTTCCTATCTGCAATAAAATCTTGAATTCCATTTTAAAGTTAAGGAACCCCTGTAGGCAGAGACTGCCAATTCATTTTGCAGTCAACCAGATTCTAATAATGACACAGAAAGTGTATTAATTACAACTTTGTTTGGCCGATAGCTCATGGGTATTTCTAGATAACCTGGCATCTTGAATTAATCAATTTCTATGAATCTGTCTGTCACCATGAGACTGTGGTCTACCAGTAAGTGTCTGCCAGGTATCTTTCTTCTTCAGCAGCTACATGGCATGTCCTCAAACTCACCCTTCTTTTCTCCTCTACCTCTGCTTGGAGTTTCTACCTTGCCCTATTCTGCCATAGGCCCAAAGCAGCAACTTTACAATCAATGGTAATAAAACATATTCACAGCCTTGGGGGGGGGGTCACACATCAAATCCTTAAACTATACAGGACGGTTTAATTCCGTAAACATTTTTACAATTCTTTCTCTTTCAGTTGTTGTCATTCATTCTTCAACACAACGCCTTGCAGGATCCAGATTCCCTATGCATTTCCCATCGTTACATGGCGTTTTCTTATATATTACTTTAATCTCTCTTTAGAGACTCTACTTGATTATTTTTAAACTATTTATTTTTCCTATGACTGTCTTTACCCATTTTCTTTTCTTTCTCAAGTCTATACACATTTTTAAGTACACTATAACCTGTTTAGAGTTTGTTTTTTTTATTTTTTATTTTCTTGTATTTTTCTGTCTGGATGTGTCTTTACTGCACATCTCTAACCTTTTGTAACTGTGAGCCAAACCTTATCCTGCTAAATGGCTTTGCACTGGTAGTTGGCTTTGCTTCTCTAGTGTACATGAAAGCCAACTCTTAAGACCACTGGCTTGGCTAAAGCAGTATTTAAATAAACTAATTGAAACATTTATCTGGAAGTTGCATTCAACACCTGAAGCTCCAGGATGTTGGTGCCCACATTGCAACACATTTTTTTTTCAACTTTTTGTTTCTGCTTAACATGTTGGTTACTCAAGTCTTGTTTTTTTTTGTTTGTTTATTTGTTTTTGTTTTTTTTATTTTTCCACTCAAAAATTTACATTTCCTCCCCTTTTCCCATTACCCCTCCTGCTCCCCCACTAACCCTCCTCCCTCCCTCTCCATCCTTAAGAGAAGGCAGGGTACCCAAGATGTGGGAAATCCAAGGTCCTCCCTCCACCATCCTGGCCTAGGAAGGTGTGCATTCAAATAGACTGGGGTCCCAAAAAGCCAATACCTGCAGAAGAGACAGATCCCAGTGCCATTATCGATGGCTTCTCAATCTGCCCCAATTGGTAGCCACATTCAGAGTCCGGTTTGATCACATGTTCGTTCAGTCCTGGTCCGGCTGGATTTAGTGAGCTCCCATTAGATCAGACACAATGTCGCAGTGGGTGGACCAACCCCTCGTGGTCCTGACTTCCTTGTTCATCTTCTCCCTCCTTCCGCTCTTCAACTGGACCTTGGGAGCTCAATCCATTGCTCTGATGTGGATGTGGGTGATCTCTGTCTCTATCTCCAACCATCGGATGAAATTTCTATGGTTGTATTCAAGATATTCATCCTTGTGACTATGGGACAAGGCCAGTTTAGACCCCCTGTGCTCGGCTGCCCAAGGATCTAGCTGGGGACATCGCCATGGACACTTGGGATCCCTTCTAGTGCCAAGTCTCTTGCCAGCCCTAAAATGACTCCCTTAATGTAGATATCTTCTTCCCTGATCCAATATCTGCCCTTCCTCCATCTCCACCCTCCCACTTCTCCCTTCTCCTTCCCCCTCTCCCATTCTCACAACCCCACCCTTCATCCCTGCCACACCCCCATGCTCCCATTTTTGCCCGATCTTGTTTGCTTCCAGTATCCAAGAGGATCTATATATGTTTTTCTTTGGGTTCACCTTGCTATTAGGCTTCTCGAGGCTTGTGAACTACAGGCTTAAGATCCTTTGTTTATGACTAGAGTCCACTAATGAGAGAGTTCATACCATATTTATCTTTTTGGGTCTGGGTTGTCTCACAAAGGATAGTGTTGTCTTTTTCCATCCATTTGCATTCTAAATTCAAGATTTCATTGTTTTTTACCACTGAGTGGTACTCTAATGTGTATATATTCCACACTTTCTTTATCGATTCTTCCATTGAGGGGAACCTAGGTTGTTTCCAGGTACTGGCTATTAAAATAATGCTGCTATGAACATAGATGCACAAATGCTTTTGTAGTATGATCGGGCATCTCTTGGGTATATTCCCAAGAGTGGTATTGCTGGATCCTGAGGTAGGTTGATTCCCAATTTCCTGAGAAACCACCACACTGATTTCCAAAGTGGTTGCACATGTTTGCATTCCCACCAGCAATGGATGAGTGTTCCTCTTACTCCACATCCTCTCCTGAATAGGCTATCATTGGTGTTTTTGATTTTAGCCATTCTGACAGGTGTAAGATGGTATCTCAAAGTTGTTTTGATTTGCATTTCCCTGATTGCTAAGGAAGTTGAACATGACCTTAAGTATCTTTTGGCCATTCAAACTTTTTCTGTTGAGAATTCTCTGTTCAGATCATTACCCCATTTTTTAATTGGGTTATTTAGAATTTTAATGTCTAGTTTCTTGAGTTCTTTATATATTTTAGAAATCACACCTTTGTCTGATGTAGAGTTGGTGAAGATCTTCTCCCATTCAGTAGGATGTCTTTTTCTTAATGACTGTGTCCTTTGCTTTACAGAAGCTTCTCAGTTTCAGGAGGTCCCATTTATTCATTGTTGCTCTTTTTGTCTGTGCCACTGGGGTTATAAAAAGGAAGTGGTCTCCTGTGCCCAGGTATTGCCGGCTAGTTCCCACTTTCTCTTCTATCAGGTTCAGTGTAGTCAGATATATATTGAGGTCTTTAGTCCATTTCGACATGATTTTTGTGCATGGTGATAGATAAGGATCTATTTTCATTCTCCTACAGGTTGACATCCAGTTATGCCAGCACCATTTGTTAAAGATGCTTTCTTTCTTCTATTGTATAATTTTAGCTTCTTTGTCAAATATGAGGTGTTCATAGGTTTGTGGATTAATATCCAGGTCTTCAAATCAATTCCATTGGTCAACGTCTCTGTTTTTATGCCAATACCAAGCTGTTCTCATTACTGTACCTCTGTAATAGAGTTTGAATTCAGGGATGGTAATGCCTCCGGAATTTCCCTTATTGTATAGGATTGTTTTGGCTATCCTGGGCTTTTTGTTTTTTCCTATAAAGTTAGTTATTGTTCACTCAAGGTCAATGTAGACTTTTGTTGGGATTTTGATGGGGATTTCATTGAATCTTTAGATTGCCTTTGGTAGAATTGAATTTTCACTTTGTTGATCCTACCAATCCAGGAGCATGGGAGATTCTTCCATTTTCTGGTATCCTCTTCAATTTCTTTCTTCAAGGTCTTAAAGTTCTTGTCAAATAGATCGTTTACTTCCTTGGTTACTGTTACCCCAAGATACTTTATGCTATTTGTGGCTATTGTTAAAGGTGATGCTTCTCCGATTTCCCTCTCTGCTTCTTTACCCTTTGTGTATAGGAGGGCTACTGATTTTTTTTGAGTTAATCTTGTATCCTGCCACATCACTGAAAGTACTTATCAGCTGTAGGAGTTCTTTGGCAGAGTTTTGGGGGTCACTTATGTACACTATCATAAAATCTGCAAATAACGAAAGTTTGGCTTCTTCCTTTCCAATTCAAATGCTCTTGTTCTCCTTGTGTTGTCTTATAGCTATTGCTAGAACTTCAAGCATTAAATTGAAGAGATATGGAGAGAGTTGACAGCCTTTCTTGTTCCTGATTATAGTGGAATTACTTTGAGTGTCTCTCCATTTAATTTGATGTTAGCTATCGGCTTGCTGTATATTGCTTTTATTATATTTAGATATGATCCTGTATCCCTAATCTCTCCAAGACCTTTATCATAAAGGGTATTGAATTTTGTCAAATGCTTTTTCAGCATCTAATGAAATGTTCATAAGATTTTTTCTTTCAGTTTATTCATATGATAGATTACATTGATAGATTTTCATATGTTGAACCAGCCCTGCATCTCCAGGATGAAGCCTACTTGATCATAATGGATGATTTTTTTGATGTGTTCTTGGAATCGGTTTGCCAGTATTTTATTGAGAAATTTTGCATCTATGTTTATGAGTACGATTGGTCTATAATTCTCTTTCTTGGTTGCATCTTTCTGTGGTTTTGGTATCAGGGTAACTGTAGCTTCATAAAAAGGTCTGCAATGACCCTTTTGTTTCTATTATGTGAAACACATTAAGGAGTAGAGGTATTAGCTCTTCTTGGAAGTTCTGGTAGAATTCTGCATTAAAACCATTTAGTCCTGTGCTTTTTTGGGGGGGAGGTTTTTGATGACAGCTTCTATTTCCTCATGACTTATTGGTTTCTTTAAATTGTTCACCTGGTCTTGATTTAATTTCAGTATATGGTATTTATCTAAAAAACTGTCCTTTTCTTTTATATTTTTTGAATTCTGTGGTATACAGGCTTTTGTAATAAGACCTAATGATTCTCTGAATTTCCTCAGTGTCTGTTGTTATATCCCCCTTTTCATTTCTGATCTTGTTAATTTGAGTGTTCTTTCTCCACCTATTGATTGGTTTGGATAGGGGCTTGTCAATTGTAGTAAGAGGAATCAGCGGGCCACATTCCCAGCACACAGCTCCTGTCTGCCCCGTTAATTTAAGCCCCAAAATAACCACACAGAAATTGTATTAATTAAGTTACTGACTGGCCCATTATATCTAGCCTCTTCTTGGCCAACTCTCACTCTTGATCTAACCCATTTCTATTAATCTGTGTTCACCACGAGGTTGTGGCTTACCAGGAAAGCTTCTAACCAGCATCAGTCTCGGGCATGAGAACCATGGTGTCTGCCACACTGCCTTCTTCCCAGCATTCTGTTTTCTCTACTCCACCTACCTGATTCTGCCCTATCAAAAGGCCAAGGCAGTCTCTTTATTAACCAATAAAAGCAACTCAAATACTGAAGGACCTCCTAGACCAATTCTGCTTTTCTTTTTAAACAAAAAGGAAGGCTTTAACTTTAACATAGTAGAATTACATATAACAAATAGTTTTCAAGCAAGAATTACAGTCAGAATATTTATATCTATTTTATCTTTTATCATGACAAAGGAAACCTATATCTATCTATCTATTAACTCCATCAAAGACTCCAGAAGGATATATTACCTAAGTAAACAAGAAGTAAGCAACTTTCAAAACTCTGGAAATGACAGAGACATCTCACTGCCAGGACATTCACCCAAACTTCTTCTGTACCATTGGGGCATCCATCTTCGGCCTTAAGGCCCATAGTATACAGCAGACTTTTCCATAAGGCAGGAAATTTAAAAGACAGTTCAGTCAGTCACTTTCTTTTGTATCCTGCAGAATGTCCCAAAGACTCTTTCATGAATCAGGAACCCTGAAGAATCATCTCACCCTTAGGCAAGTTTAGCAGTCCTCTCTCTGTGGGTGCTTCATGTCCAGTTTATGTAACAGTCCAGGCAAGAGCAGTTTCTTGCCCCAATGGCTAACAAACTCTGTAAGGAGCCTCTTTGTTGCCCATCTTCCTCTTGAAGTAGATTGGTGCTGCCAGGAGCAGACATGTCTCATTGTCATGAAAAGCCCTAAGTTATTAAAACATTTAAAATGCCATATTCTGTAGTTTTGAGAGATATGAAGAATGTCTATCTAATTGAAATATACCTCTATATATCTAGAAAATCTAACTAACATGACTACAAGCTTGACTATTATTGATGATTATCCATTAACAACCTATATTTCCTAATTATACATTACATTTTTAAATGAACTACACAATCACAATACCTTAATCAAGATCAGAAATACATATACATATAACAAAATTGACCTTAAATTTATATCAATAAAGCAAGATTTATACCAATGCAAATTATTCATATCTATACCATATCCCCCTTTAAATGTAAAAGAACACTTATAAACAACATTTGGGAATATGGACGTAGTTTTTTCTCTCCAAACTTCTTCCTGCTGTATGGGGGCGCTGTCAATCAGGTCTTTCATGGTGTATCCTGTGTGGCCAGGTTCATTGCAGTTGGCAGTTGAGTGAAATAATTTTTTGAAGGTGTTCACAGTGACCTTTCAGGAGGGTGTGGTCTATCATACCATATTGGTCTAGAAGGAATCCACAGGGTCTCATCCTCTGTGAAAACAAAAGAAGAACCTCTTTTCCAAAGCATCATATCCATAGACCCAAATTCTCACGTCATAATACCTTTATATATACATGCTGGTTTGGCTTAGCAGCACACACAATGAAATGTCTCTATGCAGTTAGCTGCTTCACAGTCAAAAAATTTAAAGAAAAGACAATAAAATACATAATCCAGACATTCTGTGAATTTTCCATTTTTAAGTGGCTTATTTTTTTTTAATCTGTGACTATCTGTACTCTGTCTTTTTAAAGACTTTACCCCTTTTCTTAAGCATCTCTCTATACTCTTTATTCCTTTTTCTTTTAAGCCTACTATGTACCTTTATTCAACATTGAGACCCATTTAGAGGTCTTTTATGTATGAATCTGTCCTATTATTAATTAGGAAATTAATTATCCTTAATTTCTACTTTCTTGAAAAGCTTTTAAAATGTTAGGCAGTTTGGTTGCAGCTGCTCTGGATGTTGGCTCCACCTCGCTCCAATTTCAAAATGGTGGACGTACATACCATTTCTGTAAGCTCTGGGGCCACCAAGTAGGAGCCACACTCAGCACTTTAACTCTGAGAATGAGCATGTAGCACATAAACTCTTTTTATCTGAGTTAAAGCCAAATCTGTCACGCAGAGCACTGCACAGCCTAGAAACAACTCTCTGTATGGCAGCAGAAATCTGACATGCTCTCCCGCCTGCCTAAGCCTGATCCCGCTGCCTGTCCAGGCGGGGAGTGCTGAGACATTGGAATGGTCTCAGAGTACTTTCTTCCTGTGCGGGCAAAGAAATATCCAGCCCAATAAAAGCCATTGAAATGCTTCATAGTCGGAGTTTGTGCTGGGGGCACAGCCCAGGAAGCCACATTTTAAAACCGCCGTAGCTTTTTTACTGTTGTGGTTGCTGAGTGAGGAAAAATTTTGTGTGGCACAGTGCCAGGAAACAGCAAAATATCTGTTAAACTCTGTATTCTTTTTGAAGCTCTCTCAGATTTTACGTGGAGTCAGTCAACCATGTTGGGGACCAATCTGTAATAAGAGGAGCAGGCAGGCCACATTCCCAGCACCTGGCTCCCAGGCACCTGGCTAGCTTCTGCCATGAAATAACCACATGGAAACTGTATCAATTAAATTACTGCCTGGCCCATTATAACTAACCTCTTCTCGGCCAACTCTCACTCTTGATCTAACCCATTTCTATTATCTGTGTTCACCACAAGGTTGTGGCTTACCAGGAAAGCATCTAACCAGCATCACTCTCAGGCAGGAGAACCATGGTGTCTCCCACACTGCCTTCTTCCCAGCATTCCATTTTCTTGACTCTGCCTACCTGATTTCTGCACTATCAAAAGGCCAAGGCAGTCTCTTTATTAACTAATGAAAGCAACACAAATACAGAAGGACCTCCTACACCAGTCAATCTTGTTGATTTTCTCAAGGAACCAGCTCTTTGTTTCATTGATTCTTTGGATTGTTTTCTGTGTCTCTATTTTGTTGATTTCAGCCCTCAGTTTGATTATTTCCAGTCTTCTATTCCTCCTGGGTGACTCTGCTTCTTTTTTTTCTAGAGCTTTCAGATGTGCCTTTTCTGTTTTCTTTATGTGGGCACTAAGTGCTATGAACTTTCCTCTTAGCACTGCTTTCATAGTGTCCCATAGGTTTGGGTATGTTTTGTCTTCATTTTTGTTGAATTCAAGGAAGACTTTAATTTCTTTCTTTATTTCTTCCTTGAGCCAGGAGTGGTTTAGTAGTTGACTATTCAGTTTCCATGAGTTTGTAGGCTTTCTTGGGGTGGAATTAGTGTTAAATTCTAACTTTCCTCCATGGTGATCCAATAAGACAAAGATGGTTACTCCAATTATTTTTTGTATCTCTGGATGTTTGCTTTGTTACCGAGTATATGGTCAATTTTTGAGAAGGTTCCATGAGATGCTGAGAAGAAGGTATATTCTTTCCTGTTTGGGTGGAATGGTCTATAGATGTCTATTAATTCCATTTGATTCATTACATCTGTTAGTTCTCTTAATTCTCTGTTAAGTTTCTGTCTGGTTGACTTGTCCATTGGTGAGAGAGGAGTGTTGAAATCTCCTACTATTAGTGTGTGGGGTTTGATGTGTGCTTGGAGTTCTAGTAATGTTTCTTTTACATATGTGGGCACTTTTATATTAAGGGCATATATATTCAGGATTTATACTTCATCCTGATGAATTATTCCTGTTAGGAATATAAAGTGTCCATCTCTATTTCTTCTGATTGATTTTAGTTTGAAGTTGATTTTGTTAGATATTAGTATAGCCACACCCGCTTGTTTCTTAGTGCCATTTGATTGAAAAACCCTTTCCTAACCCTTCTCTGAGATAATGTCTGTCTTTGTGGTTGAGGTGTATTTCTGGTAAACAGCAGGATGCTGGATCCTGTTTTCATGTCCATTCTCTTAACCTGTGCCTTTTTATAGATGAATTGAGTCCATTGATATTAAGTAATATTAATGACCAGTGGTTGTTTACTCCTGTTATTTATTATTTTTTTTCGGTGGTAGAGTTTGTGTGTTTCCTGTCTTTGAGTTGTGCTGGTGTAGGGTTGTTAGATGTCTGTGTTATTCTTGGTGTTGTTTGCTTCCTTTAGTTGTGGTTTTCCTTCTAGTACTTTCTGTAAGGCTGGGTTTGTGGCTATGTATTGCTTAAATTTGTTTTTATCCTAGAATATCTTGTTTTCTCTATCGATGGTGAAAGAAAGCTTTGCTGGGTATAGTAGTCTAGGCTTACATCCATGGTCTCTTAGTGTCTGCAGCACATCTATCCAAGACCTTCTGGCTTTCATGGTTTCCATAAAGAAGTCAGGTATAATTATGATAGGCTTACCTCTATATGGTACTTGAACTTTTTCATTTGCAGCTCTTAATATTCTTTCTTTATTCTGTATGTTTTATGTTTTGATTATTATATGGTGAGGGGATGTGTGTTGTGCTTTTTTTTAATCCAGTCTATTCAGTGTTCTGTATACTTCTTGTACCTTCATAGGAATATCCTTCTTTAGGTTGGGAACGTTTTCTTCCATAATTTTGTTGAATATATTTTCTGGGCCTTTGAGCTGTACTTCTTCTCCTTCTTCTACCCCTATTATTCTTAGGTTTGGTCTTTTTATGGTGTCCCAGATTTCCTGGACGTTTTGTATTAAGAATTTTTTGGATTTGTAGTTTTCGTTGATCAATGAGTTTATTTTCTCTATCGTATCATCAGCATCTGAAATTTTCTTCTATCTCTTGTATTCTGTTGGTTATACTTATCTCTGTAGTTCCTGTTCATTTATGCAGATTTTCCATATACAGCCATCCCTCAGTTTGTGTTTCCTTCAATGCCTCCTATTTGAGTTTTCAAGTCTTGAAATGTATCCATAACCTGTTTGATTGCATTTTCTTGGTTTTCTATGGTATCTTTGAGGGATTTATTCATTTCTTCTAACTTTGTGTTAGTCTTCTCATTAATTTCTTTTTTTTATTCAAAAATTGACACTTGCTCCCATTTTCCCAGTTCCCTCCTGCTCCCCCACTACCCATCCCCCTCTGCCTGCATCCTTAAGAGAGGGCAGGGTACCCTGCCCTGTGGGAAGTCCAAGGCCCTCCCCCCTCCTTCCCAGCTTGGGACAGTGTGAATCCAAATAGACTAGGGTCCCAAAAAGCCAATATATGCAGAAGAGATAGGCCCCAGTCCCATTATCGATGGCTTCTCAATCCGCCCCCATTGGCAGCCACATTCAGAGTCGAGTTTGATTACATCCTCATTCAGTCATGGTCCAGCTGGATTTGGTGATCTCCCATTAGATCAGGCACACTGTCTCAGTGGGTGGACCAGCCCCTCACGGTCCTGACTTTCTTGCTCATCTTCTCCCTCCTTCTCCTCTTCAATTGGACCTTGGGAGCTCAGTCCATTGCTCTGATGTGGATGTGGGTCTCTGTCTCTATCTCCATCCATTGGATGAAATTTCTATGGTGATAATCAAGATATTAATAAATCTGACTATGGGACAATGCTAGTTCTGGCACCCTCTCCTCTGCTGCACAAGGACCTTGCTGGGGACGTCCCTGTGGACACCTGGGATCTCCTCTAGGGCCAACTCTCTTGCCAATCCTAAAAAGACTCCCTTAATGTAGATATCTTCTTCCCTGCTCCAATATCTGCCCTTCCTCCATCTCCAACATCCCACACTTCCAAGCTCTCCCAGTCCTTCCCTTCTCCCTTCTCCTTCCCCCTCCAACCTTCCTCCACCCTCAGCCCATCCCTATCCACACTCCTATCCCCACCGCTGTGTTCCCAACTTTTGCCCAACCTTGTTTGCTTCCAATTTCCAGGAGGATCTATATATGTTTTTCTTTAGGTTCACCTTGCTATTTGGCTTCTCAAGGCTTGTGTGATATAGGCTTAATGTCCTTTGTTTATGGCTAGAGTCCACTAATGAGTGAGTAAATACCATAGTCATCATTTTGAGTTTGGGTTATCTCACTAAGGATAGTGTTTTCTATTTCCATCCATTTGCATGCAAAATTCACGATGTCATTGTTTTTTTACCATTGAGTAGTATTCTAATGTGTATATATTCCACATTTTCTTGATCATTTTTCCATTGAGGGGAACCTAGGTTGTTTCCAGGTTCTGGCTATTACAAATAATGCAGCTATGAACATAGTTGAACAAATGCTTTTGTAGTTTGATTGGGCATCTTTTGGGTATATTCCCAAAAGTGGTATTGCTGGATCCTGAGGTAGGTTGATTTCCAATTTCCTGAGAAACTGCCACACTGGTTTCCAAAGTGGTTGCAGAAGTTTGCATTCCCACCAGCAATGGATGAGTGTTCCTCTTACTCCACATCCTCTCCAGCATAGGTTATCATTGGTGTTTTTGATTTTAGCCATTCTGACAGGTGTAAGATGGTATCTCAAAGTTGTTTTGATTTGCATTTCCCTGATCGCTAAGGAAGTTGAACATGACCTTAAGTATCTTTTGGTCATTTGAACATCTTCTGTTGAGAATTCTCTGTTCAGATCATTACCCCATTTTTTAATTGGGTTATTTAGAATTTTAATGTCTAGTTTCTTGAGTTCTTTGTTTATTTTGGAGATCAGACCTTAGTCTGATGTGGGGTTAGTGAAGATCCTCTCCCATTCAGTAGGATGCCTTTTTGTCTTAATGACTGTGTCCTTTGCTTTACCGAAGCTTCTCAGTTTCAGGAGGTCCCATTTATTCATTATTGTTCTTATTGTCTGTGCCACAGGGGTTTTACATAGGAAGTGGTCTCCTCTGCCCATATATTGCAGGCTAGTTCTCATTTTCTCTTCTATCAGGTTCAGTGTTTTCGGATTTATATTGAGGTCTTTAATCCATTTCGACATGATTTTTGTGCATGGTGTTAAATAAGGATCTATTTTCATTCTCCTACAGGTTGACATCCAGTTATGCCAGCACCATTTGTGAGAGATGCTTTCTTTCTTCCATTGTATAATTTTAGCTTCTTTGTCAAGTGTGAGGTGTTCATAGATTTGTGGATTAATATCTGGGTGTTCGATTTGATTCCATTGGTCAATGTATCTTTTTTTGTGCCAGTACCAAGCTGTTTTCTTTCTTTTTTTGTTTTCTTTTTTATTTTTCCATTTAAAAATTTACACTTCCTCACCTCCTGCTGTTCCCTTCCTGCTCCCCCACTAACCCTTCTCCCTCCCTCTCCATCCTTAAGAGAGGGCAGGGTACCCTGCCCTTTGGGAAGTCCAAGGTCCTCCCCCCTCCATCCTGGCCTAGGAATGTGTGCATCCCAATAAACTCGGGTTCCAGAAAGCCAATACATGCAGTAGAAACTGGTCCTAGTGCCATTATCAATGGCTTCTCAGTCTGCCCCAATTGGCAGCCACATTCAGAGAGTCCAGTTTGATCACATCTTGTTTTCTCCATTGGTGGTGAAAGAAAGCTTTGCTGGGTATAGTAGTCTGGGCTTGCATCCATGGTCCCTTAGTGTCTGAAGCACATCTATCCAAGACCTTTCATGTTTTCCATAGAAAACTCAGGTATTATTCTGATGGGTTTACCTTTATATGTTACTTGACCTTTTTCCTTTGCAGCTCTTAATATTCTTTCTTTATTCTGTATATTTTTTGTTTTGATAATTATATGGTGAGACGATGTTTTCTTTTGATCCAGTCTATCCGGTGTTCTGTATGCTTCTTGTACCTTCATAGGAATATCCTTCTTTAGGTTGGGAAAGGTTTCTTCTATAATTTTGTTGAATATATTTTCTGGGCCTTTGAGCTGTAATTCTTCTCCTTCTTCTATCCATATTATTCTTAGGTTTGGTCTTTTCATGGTGTCCCAGATTTCCTGGATTTTTGTGTTAAGAATTTTTTGGATTTGTTGTTTTCTTTGATCAATGAGTTTATTTTCTCTATTGTATCATCAGTATCTGAGATTCTTTCTTCTATCTCTTGTATTCTGTTGGTTATACTTGTCTCAGTAGTTCCTGTTCATTTACCCAGATTTTCCATATCCAGCCTTCCCTCGGTTTGTGATTTCTTCATTCCCTCCATTTCAGTTTTCAAGTCTTGAACTGTTTCCAATATCTGTTTTTTTGCTTTTCTTGGTTTTCTTGTGTATCTCTGAGGGATTTATTCATTTCTTCTAACTTTTTGTTAGTCTTCCCATCCATTTCTTTAAAGGAGTTTTTCAAATCCTCTTTAATGGTCTCTATCACTTTCATAATGTTACTTTTAAAGTTGATTTCTTCTACTTCTTCTGGGTTAGGTTTTTCACGTCTTCCTGTCGCATATCCGCTGGATCCTGGAGTTATCATGTTGCTTTTCAGGTTGTTGGAGGAATTCTTGCATTGGCGCCTGCCCAATCTCTTCCTTCGAATGCGGTCAGGAGAGTCTCGGTGGGTTGGTCTGATTTTTGTTGTGGCTAACTGTGTACCTGGGGATTTTTCTTGTTCTGTCCTCTCTTAGCTCTCCTCAGCACTGGAGTAGGCTCTCAGATCCCCTCCTTCCTGAAGTAGGCTGTGATGGTGGATCTAATGATCCCCTTCAGATGGATCTACTGGTACTGGGTCAGGGCCACTTGCTGGCCAAGGACCTCACAGACAAACGGGTGGGCTTGCTGGGATGAGATTAATAGAGGAAGCCAGTAGCTGGGGAGAAGCCCCGCTGACTAGGCAGAAAGTTTATGGGGTTGAGGGCGCATGTACTCTGTTCCCAGGGTTGGCGGCTGCCCGGGTGGGTACACACTTACCCGTCCGGATGGATCTCCTGTTCCAGGAGCAGGGCTCCCTCAAGTCTTGTTAGGAGATGGCAGAATCTCCTAAAGAAATCATATTCTTTTTTTCTCTTTGCTATTGTTTTCTTTTCTTTTCTTTTTTTGTTTTCTTTTTCAAACTTCTTCAGGCCCTATGTAAAAATTTGGGCCCCTTGTTGGAATGTCAGATGTAGCAGATCATCATACAGCACCTAAATAATGACATGGAGATTATTGCACTTATGAATGCTTGACCTTAGCTTCAGCTCCTTTCTTGCTAGTTCTTATAATTTAATTTTACTTGTTTCTCTTCATCTGTGTTTCGTCTTGGGGCTTTTTATCTTCCCTTTACTCTGTATTCCTACTCCGTGTGTGGTTGGCTGGCTGGTGGCTGCCTGCCTGCCTGAACTTGGGCTTCTTTCTCTCTTTCTCTCTCATTCTCTTCTTCTTTTTCCTCTCTAAAGCCTAGATTCCTCTTCATGCTTTTTCCCTCTGTCCACCAGCCCCACCTATTTCTACATTTTTCCTGGATCCCATTCTTATGATAACAGAGCAATTATTAATTTTGAATATATTGTTGTTAAATAGAAAGCACTCTTTTCTATTTTCAGCTGATATTCTCCCTATGTCCCCACCATATGCTTCCTTAGGAAACATCAACAAAACCGAATTTCAAACATCAGAGCTATATATATAAAGAATAAATATTTATTGAAAATAAAGTAACATGTGTCCAGAAAATTTCTTTGAACGTGTTTCTGATGGTTAAGCCATAACAGACTTTTATTAAATATCAGGGAGTATTGAGGAATTTACACAACAGAAGGCACCTCTGAAGATGAAAACTTTCTAGGAGTGTAAAAACTATTTTTCACATCCAATGAGCTTTTTCTTTTAAACCCAGTAATAAGATAAGATATGGAAAAGGAGTGAAAATGTTTTTCCTTTGTTTGTCTCTAATGACTGCTAATTCCTTACCTAGCTGACATCTTAGTTACCTTTCTTCAGGAAGGGAAGCCCAGGTATTAGATACATTAATAATATGGTTGAGTAATGGTGGCCAAGAAGGTAGTTTGCTTCATCTTAAAATATTATGAAAGGAAAATTTCATTAATATTTATTTGTGTGTGTGTGTGTGTGTGTGTGTGTGTGTGTGTGTGTGTGTGTACACCTGCATCAGATCAAATGCAAACAAGTGTCTGTGGTGGGTATCTGATCCCCTTCAACTGGAGTCAAAGATGGCTGTGAGCAGACATGTAGGAGTTACAAATAAAAGTTGGGTCATATTTAAGAACAGTAAGCCCTCTTAATAGTCAAGCCATCGCGTCAGCACCAATAGTGTTAATAATAAAAGTTGATTTGACATTATAGTTGAATTGTTGCAATAAAAAAATTCACAAGATTTTAAAAAATTACCTAACAAGGTAATAACATTTTCATGTTTTATATTTAAAACATCATTTTAATATCTGGTGATTTATAAATATTGAATATAGAAAGAATACTTTTAAATACTTTGAGTAATTCTGGTTTATAATAAATATTGGTCACATATATATTTATTTATTTCAGTTAACTGTTAAATTTTCAGGCAGATATTTATTATTTTGTTATTTCTAAGATCAGAGAGCTAATCAGACAGGAGATTCTACTTCTTAAAAATTTTTGTTATTTCTCAAATATTTTACACTTGCCTTAACAAGATAATTTTTATAGAAAGTAATGTAGAGAATTCTCCATACTACTCAAAATTTTAGCCTCAGTTTTCCTATGGAAATACTAAAGCTCAAACTAAATTATCTCAAGGAACACAGCTATTGGGTGACAAAATAATATTTACTCTCAAGGCGTCAAGTCATTGTTCTTCAAGTGTGGTCTGCTGGAGCTTCACAGTCAGGTAGCACAGAAGTGAGGTCTGCTGGAGTTTCATAGTCACGTAGCACAGATCGGATTCAACTGTAATTTAACTTAAGGGATTTAAACTAATGGTGGACATCATTTTCTATAGGAAGTTTGAGTCCAGTTCTCTAAAATTTCTTTTGCCCCTGTTTTATGGTATCCATCCAGATTATCCTTCTTAATTAAAAATCTCCAGTCATTACTCAAATGCAAATAATTTCCAAATGGACTTTTCAGCATTGATGTATTTTTATGAATCCAATACAAGAGATGTTCCTAAGTGACTTCAAATATAGCATATCCAACTGGTCCCATTTCAAACTATTACCCCAAACCTGTTTTTTCTTGTATTACTTATGCGTAAACACAACCACCATTTAGCTAAATTTTTATTTCAAAATTTTAAAATACTTTCTTCCTTGTCCCTGTCACTATTTACAATGTATCCCCATATTCAGTTCGCTTTATCCTTTACATATGTATTTCTTTGATCTGCTTCTTAAATCTCCTTTGCCACCCACTTAGTACAAATCATAAGCATGTTTCACCTTGATTCCTATAAAACTTAATTGGTTTTATATTATTTACTCTGATCCACTTCCATTTTACTTAACACACTGCAGCTACGGAAGCACTCTTAATAGGCATATCACATCATCTCCGGTGATTTCTTAAATCTTGTAATGGTAATAGAGAGTCATTATGTGTTGATCATTTTGTTAGCAAGAATAATACAAGGGTTATAGGATTATATTGGTTTGTACCAGGATTCCAGAGGCAAGACTGAAAGTCCAAGTCAGGTGCAGTCAGATTGAATTCATTGCAAGATACCCTTGAATGTGCATAAGGAGGTATACATATTGGGTAAAAATGAAGCATTTCTGTGTGAAGATGACAATGTCATATGGATGGACTTTTCTAACTATGTTGCTCAAAGAATACCACTGTGTGCCTCTAATGGCCAAGACAAAAATAGAGGAGTTGATGATTGCATTTTTGAGCTCTGGTCTTGTTTGATTGTTTGATCTAATCTTTCCTTGATATCTTCCTCTTGCTCTCTTTGTAATGGGAAATTTTATTCTATGTGATTGAATATTGAAAGCTAGCAACTTTCAAATACATATAAATTAAAATTTTTTGAGATTATAATAATGTGATTTTAATAAGAATGGCCTTTATACATGCATATATTTGAATGCTTTGTCATCAGGGACATGAGACAAGTTAGGAAGTGTGGCTTTATTAGACGAGGTGTGTCTCTGGGTGTGGGTTTTGACGCCAGTCTCAGCGTCTCTGCCCTTCTTGCTGCATACAAATCTGGATGTAGAAGTCTCAGCTACTGCTCTAGCACTATGTATGCCTATGTGCTGTCAAGATACCAGTCATGATGACAATGTACTGATCTTCTGAAAGGCCCAATTAAAAGATTGATATTATACAAGTTGCCATGGTTGTGGTGACTCTTCATAAAAATAGAACACTGACAGAAATCAAAAGTTGGTATCAGGAACTGGAGATTTGTGGTGATAGGCTTGACACGCTTTTGGTGGAAGGAATATGGAAGACTTTTAACCGGAACGAGTGGCTGGGTGCTTTAAAGGGGGTTTAAAGGACTATGCTCCCAGCAACATGGAAAACAGCGGTGCTGAGGGCGGGGTAAAATAGGGCACCCGTACCAAGACGTGTTAGAGAATAAGTATTATTTAAATGACGTAGAGACTGTTCTTGTGATATTTTGGCAAAGAATGTGGCTGCTTTCTGCCCTTGTCTAAAACATCTTCCTGAGGCTAAGTTGAAGAGTTTTGGGTTAATGGCACTTGGCAGCAGAGATTTTATAAAACAGCCTTGTACCCACTGTATTCTGTGGTTACCTGTTGTCACTGATATGCAGATCTATAATGGAAAGGAGCAAGCTGAACAAGAAAAAAAATACAACATGTGCAGTTTGAAAAGAAAAGGAGCACTTAGAAGTATAAATGAAGTTACAGCCAGTGCTTAAGGGCACAAAAAGTTTAAAGAAAAGCCTGAAGGTAAATGGTATAAAGAAAGTAGTGGACTCACGAAAGACTCCACCCAGCTAAGTTATCGACCTTTGAAGAATAGTTAAAGAAATGCCTAAGTAGTGAAGGAAATGATCAACAACACAGACCTGATACAGATGTAATTGAATTAAGGGGTCAGGCTCCAACACTAGCAAGGATCAGAACTTGTCAGCTTTGGCCATGAGGTTATGGCTTTAGATTCAAGGAGAATAAAAGAAAGAGACTGTGGAATCACCCCGCAGCTAAGGAAATCTGCTGTAGCCAGAAGTGTGTCGGGGTGTCTCTGTATGGAGGCTCCGAAAGATTATTGTGTGAAGCTGTGAAGGGAAATCCTGAATAATACTAGAGATTTCAAAATGTTGGAGATACCCGGTAAGGGGAGTACAAACAGGGCATGGAAGCAGCGCATGATAGAGAAATGTTTTTAGTCATCAAAGCTGAAAGGAGCTGGAGATCCTGAAGAGCACTTTGACATTAGGCATGGAGATGTTGCATTTGGAGTTTGCCTGGCCAGTTTTCTGTCTCCATTTGGTCCAATATTTTCCCATTATGTTCCCTTCTCTCCATTTTAGAAAAGTAATTTATATCCTGAACTATTGAAAGTTGGAGGTAAATTATCTTCTTTTTGATTTTCATTTTACTGGGGACTATAATTAATATATTATCAGAAGAGACTTTGGACTTTTAAGTGATGAGGAGATTTCTATGTCCAGATCTGCATACAGAAGGTACAGCAGAGACACTAGACCTGGTTTCACTTTTTGAACCACAGAGTATATCCCCAGTGATATATCTCTTCCAGTAAGTCAACACCTTCTCCAACAAGGCCATGCCTTCTAACCCTTCTCAAGTGGGACCAATCCCTGATGGCTAAGCACTCAAATATATGAGTGTATGGGGACCACTCTTATTCCAGCCACCACATTCCACTCCCTGGCCCCCATAAGCTTGAAGGCTTATCATAATGCCAAAAATGCTCTAAAATCATATACACACAAGTAGTGTTATATAGTGTTATATGTACTTACGTATTTGGGAATCATATACACACAGACACACAGACAACTTTCTTTTTTATTTCACATGAATTTACAACTAGGAGAATGGCTTGAATCATGAGACACTTGGTGTTTCTGAATCCTCTTGAAATTATAAGACTTAATAGTTTTGATGCTGAATTATGATATATTTTATATTACGAAATGGTCATAAAACTTTGGCAGCCAGACAGAAGCTGTTATGATTTGCATCTGACGTTTCCCCCATAATTGTAAAAAGCAGGGTCATTTTTGCTTGAAATGAGGCACAAGGGTCAAAACTTTGAAGGTTATAACTTGCCTCCAAATGCCATTCATTTACCCTCTGCTTCCTGGTAGGAGGCTATGTGAATACTGTTCTCTGATAGCTACATAGTTCCATCTGAGCTGTTCTATGGTCTCTTCTCTATGCCAACGGTTGAAATCCCCTGACATCAAGAGCCCAAAATAAATATATATTCCCTCATGTTGTTTCTGGGAAATGCTTTGCTCACAGTGGTGTAAAAATAGCTAACATACTTGCTCCCAAAATAGTTCAGTGTATAGCTTGGTGTCAGGTACATATTGACTATACCATTATTCTACAGTGTTTAAGAATAAGTACATTTAAATTTTGTCTGTAAAGTTTGATAAACAAAAGTGAGAGCCTGCAATCCCAACTTAGCATGATACAAGAGGAAAGAAAAAACAAAGTGAATGAGAAGTCAGTTCTAATGTGATTTTCATATATGAAAATAAATGAGTATTTCTGGAGATTTGTAGCACTGAGGTTGATTTGTCTGCTTAGAATTTTAATGATAAATGTTAGCAATGCCCTTATAGATTGAAAATCTTTGTTAGGGGTGTATCTATTATTAAAATTGAGGTAAAATCTCCCATTGTTTGACTAGAAAGGAGAGATAAACAGAAATTGAGTTAATGAGAAGAGGTACTTCAGTGTTAAGGTAGACAGTTCATGGCTTCAATCAATAATACAAATCTGAGTTATGTTATTAATGTACATTCAGGGGTTGAAAAGGTGGCTTAGGAGTTACAAACACTGGCTACTCTTCCAGAGAACCAAGTTTCCATTCCCAGCACACACATGGAAGTTCACAGCATTCTATAACTATAACTTTCAAGGGAATCTTCTGGCTTTGGCAGGCAGTGGGCATGCATACACACATGCAGTCAAATACCCGTATGGAAGGAAGGAAGGAAAGAAGGAAACTTGTAGCCATCCAGTATAGAGAAAAACCACAAAATGGACTACAATTATTTGACAGACTAGAGAAACAGCCCGGTCCTTTCCAATTACATATTTGTGTGTCCTGGATTGTCCTTGTACACTTAAACCCAAACATTATATTCAGCATTGCAACAGTTCGAACACAGGAATAATGACAAGAATCTAATTATCTTGTATTAAGCCAGGCCTTAAAGAAGCTTGCAAAAAATAAAAAGGTGTCTTTGTTTTGAAAATGTGAAAAAATAAAATAAAAATTGAAAAAAACATAAATATATCTTTATCAAGCATTTTCCCTGAAAAAAAAAATTTCTTTAAAGAATAAAATGGCCACTGTCTCTACAACCATTTATGGTTACTTACATGTTTTCAGATTTATAACTCAGTATGAGTTCAAATCATAGTCCATGGACTTTACACTTACTTAATGGCTTTCTTACCCAAAGACACAGAGGTTGAGACTCTACTTTCCTATTCTCCTTTATCTAGAAGAATGAGCCGGCAGTAAAGTGAGACAGCTACCTGACGGAAATTTTCTTGGCGCTTCCTGTGTTGGTTCATTAATTGTTGAAATGATATAGCAAAATTACTAATTGAATATGATATTTTTATAAAATTTTTTATTTAAAATACTATTTTACTTTCTGCCAGGAGAAGTGGATGTGCATTTTCTGTTATACTAAATAATAAACTGAAGAAAATGAAAAATAACCTTGACACCAGATTTGAAAAATCTTAGGGAAGAATCATTTCTATGACAAAGTTAAGATATGTAAGACATTGAAATATAGTCATCTGAACAGTCTTTAGAATTAATTTCTTTGTTTTTATCCTAACAACACATTACTATGAGTAAATATATTTATCTCATAAATATACTCATTTAAAGAGCAAAATTCTACTTCCCCGAATGGGCCTTCTTTATTACCTGCTAATTTTTAAATTTATGTTGTTAGTCATTTATTTGAATTAAGACACTAAGTCCAGAAGGGTATTCTGAAAACACGGAATTACACCAATGTTTTAAAGTATGTAGCTTTTGATTTTAAATAAATACATAAACTCTGTCGTAGGCTAGGTTTTATGTTTGGCATATAAAGCATAAAACACTGCATTGTAATAAAAGATGTGTGTTCTCCTCATCCTGATGCAGGCAGACATGGAGAGGTTGTTGAGAGTTCAATGTCTGGACTGGTAGGCAGCTGGAAGTGACAGTGACGCTGTTCTTTGGTTGAGTATTTAAAACCTCAAGTCCCAACCCCTGAGACATACTTCCTCCAACAAAGCCACATCCCCTTATACTGCCATTTATTGTTTTGTTATATCTTTGACATGGTCTTTGAGTTGTCTATTTAAGAGCAGATGGGTTGTTCTAAGTATCTAAGACTCTAGGTACAGGACTCAAATCTCCGAACACAGCTCTTATCTCATATAGAGACAAGCTATCAGTTAATAATAGCATCTTAGATTATCATCTCCAGTCCCCTGATCTGTTAGCATGTATAGATTCTAAAGGTCTCCTCGGCATCTGCTCAAGTTGCTGAAGAAGATAGGGGCTGGCATCAAACCTGCTTCTTCCTTCCTTCCTTTCCCTTCTCACAGGTTCCCCAATGCATCTGGGTTTCCATATTGAGTGTTCTGCCATATGCCTAGGACCTGTGATAAAACACCCTGAATTATACATATAGCAAAGTCAAACCCAAGTTTAAAAGAAATAGAATGTAAATGCTCAGTGTCAAAGTTCTTAGTTCTTTATTATCATTATTTCATTCTGTTCAGGTATACTTATGACATAAATAAAAATTTCAGATGAGTACTAGACACATATTTTATGTGGGGGAAAATCACAGAGGATGTATGTGAAATGAATTAAATAAAGTATTGGTTTTCTTTTCTAAACATCAAGAACAATTAAAGGAAATATGAAAAGTAAGGTTAGGCAGAACAGCTATAAAGGCTTCAGAAACACACTGTGAGCAATAACCAATATAATGGTCATGGAGCAGGTAGATCAGAAGTTTTCACAGCCTCTTACTATTTTTGAGGTAATGGTCTTGATGAATATAGATGATGTGCAGTTCAAATGGAAAACAGCTTCTGTTACCGAAGCTACTGCTCCAAGAATCCCATCCCATTCCTTTATCTTCATTCAATACTAGTCAGATAGTTGTTTAAAGCTGTAGATACATGACATGAACCCTCCTTTAGGGACTTCCTCGGTCCTTGCAGGTATTCTCCCAGGCTTCCTTTAGCCCACAGTTCTAGACACTCCCACCTATATTATCTCTGTTCCAAGTGTTCCCTGAATCACCTACCCATAGGTCTCATCTTGTAGGTCATGATTTTTGAATATGTATTTTCTCCATGAAACCTCTCTAGATGGTAAAGCACTTAAAACATCTAGTATTATTTGGGGAAGTCACATTCTAGATATGCCCTCTATGCTTATTAGATGGGTGGAGTCTCTGCTACCCACTGGTCAAAGTTTTCATTTTCAACAATATATGACTTTTCCATTTAGGTGGACAGGAGTTTGGGTTAGAAACTCAGTTCTTATCTGGGAAGCCTCTCTCAGAAAGATTTTCAAAAACAAATTGTCTACTGCTAGATGGCATATGAAGAATATATTTATTTTTACCTGAATAATCAGTAACTCCCAGTTATGGGTGAATTCTCTCCCTCCTGCCCTCCAAATTACTTTGCTGATATTTTTACCTCACATACCCAGATTGCAACTTTTTTTGAGATCTAGCATCTTTAAAGAAAGAATTACGTTTCAGTGCTGTAAACCCAGCTAACACCAAAACACTAGGCCTCTGGAAGTAAATTCCAGAAAAAAATAGATAAATTCACTAACATGGTCAATCTTTTTATAATGCTAACTCAGATAACTAATATGCCATTAATGCACAATATCCTTTTAGCAAGGCTAATATCTGTGTGATATTGCCTGAGGAATGCTTAAAAGTGAAGTTTGAAAAGTAAAACTAGCAACTTCTAAGCTTTTTATTCAATGTTTTTGTGTGCATGAGAAATATAATTATTAGTTTTCTCATGGCCAAGTGTCTGTAGGTACTGATTGTCCTAACAGAGACTGAGATCATAGCCACTGGTGTGGGGAAAGCATCCAGTGTGTGAATCATGTGACCATCAAGATGAAGGCAGCCTGGCACAGAGGAAACTGATCTAATTTCAATTTACAGTAACAACTGATAATAATAATAAAAAAATAGTACCTCATCACAAGTCCTCGTTTTCACTTTGGTAAATACAGAATGCCATCATGGCTTTTATATATTAATTTTAAGTTTAATTTAAGTACAAATTTATATTATTTTGCTCATTAACTCCAGCAATTAAGAAACAAGGTGTGTGTGTGTGTGTGTGTGTGTGTGTGTGTGTGTGTGTGCTCTACATGCATGTGTGTGTTTGCAGTACATGTAGAAGACAAATACAAACCTTGAATACTGTTCCTCAAAAGACTCCTTTTGACTGATTTTGTAGACAGGGTCTTTCATTGACCAACAGGGAGCGAGTTGGAAGACTGGCCATCAAGCCACAGACATCTTCCTGCCTCTGTTTCTAGAGATTGTAAACTCACACAACTATGACAGGCTTTTATTTTACATAAGTTCTGAGAATAAAATTCAGATAATTACATTTTCAAGTACCATACTGACTGAACTATTCCACCAGTTTCAGACTGTTTGTTATGGTATGGAACAATTGTCAATTCATTTTTATGGAAGAAAAATTTTCAAGAGATTTTGAGGCAGTCTAGTACATCTTCAATAAATTAAATGAAAATGGTCTAGTTTTCCCACAATTATGTAGAAAAATGGTTTTAAGGTGCATTTTCTATAATTTAAAATACATTCGTAGTGCTGCAGCAATGACTCGATGATTAAGAAACTTGCTGCTCTTGTTGTTGACATAGGTCTCTCACTCAAGCACTCACGTAGCAGTTCACAAGCACCTGCAACTCCAGTTCCCCGGCATCTGATGTTCTCTTCTGGATTCTGTGGGTGCTGCACGTGCATGGTGCATATATATGAAAGCAAACACTCACTCCCATTATAAGAGAGTAAAATAAAATCTTAAAATATATTCATTTTTCTTATGGCTACATATGCAAAACAATGTCAGCACCTGAGGCTCAGGGAACATTGTGAAAGAGGTGACAGATTATGCAGAGAGCTTGCTGTGTGACTGTGTTTCCTAGTATTGTCAGAAGCTACAGCATAAAGTCTTACTAACACAACTGCCCAAACATAGGCTAAGCAAGGACAGCAACAATAGACACACGAAAGTGGACTTGGGAAAGATCATAAAGCTTCAACCCTCCAAAAAGAACTACTAAGCTATGCTGAGAGATGAAGTAGTCTTCCCCAGCGAGGAGCAGACCAATTGTTTATCCAATACCAAATAGCCAGGCCTGAAAACATACATACAAATAATTTTATACAGACTGAACAGAGCAGGTTATATTTAGAAATATATCTATGTACACATACAAATATAAGTATGTACCAACAATTAATGAAAAGTAGTACATTAATTTCAAATAAAACCAGGAGGTATATAGAGAAAATTTTAGAGGGAGGAATGAAAAATTATATAAATATATAATATAAAATGAAATTTTAAAAATCCAAAAGTTTTCACTGCTTTTAATTATATAAATTCTACCAATCAATTTATCAATATAGTAAGTATTCATATCTTATAACTATTAATTTGTTGTCCTTTTCATCCTATAATGAGTAAGGAAATTAACTATTATCTTGGGCATTGAGTAATAGGGGTTAGGACTATTGTATAAGGATGCTTTGAATTGGTAGTATTTATGTTCATACTATTTGAGTAAAAGTTCAGGCTGGACGTTCTGGGGTTTACTTGATAAGATTGTAATTGTACTTTAGATGTTATCTTATTTGTGTGACAAAAACTTGTTTTTTGTTATTAAAAATCAATAGAAGCTTAAGATGTGGTAATAAAATATGGTTAACTATCCCTGAATTTTACAAAGAAAAATTGTGTCTCATAGACTTTCACTTTTCTAGTACATATTCATTATAAAAAATGCTAGTATTTGGCACATCTAGTTTCATTACCTCTAAGGCACTCACTGATTTTCATAATTTACTTGTTCTTATTCTTCTGGAAATCCTGCTGGTAGCACATTCACTGATATTTGTTGTACTTGGTTTCTTGATGGAGTCACTGGATTACCTTCTTTAAGGTATATTATTTAACTTGGTGTTTTAGGTATTCAGTTATTTATAAGTATTCTAATAAAATTTTATCTCTTGCTGAAACTGTGCTTTAGGTAAAATACTTTAAGGTTTTTGCCTTTGAATTTATTTCAATCTTTTCCACTATTTTTATACAATATGATATATTTTAAAGTTTTATGGTTTTTCTGAGATAGATTGTCACTTTATTGTATATTTAAAATTAATTTAAGAAGATAGTATAGAAATATGTATTTTACGGTGTCTCTGCAGGTGTATATGCATTTATCTTTATAATATGTATTTAAGCATTTCTTTTATTGTTTCAGATTTTAAAATACTTACATAGCCTCCCCTACCCATTCTTCTCTCCAAGTCCTCACATGCATCTCTCCTCACTCTTTTCAAATTCATGACCTCTTAGTTTCAGTATGTGACAAACATATTCACGGTTTTATTTATTACATTCAAACAACTGCTAGATGAAAATAATTGTCCTGGATGCTTTGCAGTTCTTTCCCCTATCCTGATATTTTTATGTAACTAAGTGGTTTTGTGTAACAGTCTCATTCAATCCCTTGATTTTTTTATTTTTTTATTTGTCCATTATAATTTTTGATTCATGGCTACTAAGAGGCATACCAAAAGTTTCTTGTAGATAAACCACTTTATTTCAATTCAATAATATCAAAATAATTAATAGATAAAGGATGACTTATAACAGTCTTTATTTAAAATTTTGAAAACATTTTATTTCAACTTGTACTTCATATCCCTTAACAAATTATCATATTATTCTTATTTTTAATATTTCTGTTTTATTCATAGTAAAGATAAATTATTTTTGTACTACCATAACATTAGTAGAGCATTCTTATTTAATATATACTTAATTTCCTTGTGTAATGTTGTACTTTCAGTTTTTAGTTAAGAAAGATTTATTTTTATCTTTGTATATGTATGCATGTCTGTCTGTGTTTCTCTGCGTGTTTGTGCTACCTGAGTTCAGTACTTATGGGATTAAAATGTGTCAGCCTCCTCTGAACCACCTTGGTGAGTGATAGGGACCAATCTCCAGTTCGGTGGAAGAGCACCAAGAGGTCTTAACAGTCTCTGCAGCTCACATTGTAATTTCATGTGTTTTCATGTCATTACTTAGCATCCTTTTCTTTACACTCAATGTAGTATTTCTTTTGTGATAGGTCCTGTGGTAATGGACTCCCTCATCTTCTGCTATTGTCAAAAATATTCCTTTCTCTTTCACTTCAGAAACTCTCAGTTCCACATCCAAGTCAATATTTCTCATGGACCCACATTTCAGGTGCCACCTTGACATTCTTTTTGGTCCTGCCTGACTTGTTCATCCACATTTGGGGGTAGGGGTAAGGATAAATAAAGACGTAGACAAGAGATTATAGATAGAATCAGGAGAGCATCTAGTGACTACTGTGATATGCCTCAAGTTTATTATTCAAAGTTCTTATATATCCTCATCATAAAAGGGGAGGAAGGAGGCAAAAGACTTCTTTACCATGATACAAAGAATAAACAAAATAATTTCCTCTACATCCCCAAACATCAAGTAACCACACCCTAGGTCAAAATATCCTTTTGTCTAGACAAAACACCCTGTAATCATACCTTAGGTCAAAACATCCTATCATATAAGCTTAAAGGAGCAGGAATAGGTCTAAACTCTCTGACATTTAGTCAAGGTGGACCAGATTATTTCTGTGGGCTCCCACAACATTATTAATGTTTTAGTTGGTGATTTCTTCTCATCATTCATTTGAATCTATCATCCCATCCATTTGTGGCTCTCAAAGTCCATGTGAAGGACATATAGCCATAATGAACATCTGTATTTATTTTCTTCTGAAGGCAGTAGACACTCTTATTTTTCTTAGATTTGCTGGTTAATTTTACTATAATTTGATTTACTGGTACTTATCAATGCAATGGACATTTTTGGTGCATTCTTTCACCCACCTTGGAATTTATAATTTTCACAGAATTTGCAGTGGTTCTAATAATTATATGCCTTTGGCCTTTTTTTTCTTCATGAATGTCTGCAACCTGAATATTTGTTTTTTAGGTGATATCCAATCAATTCCATAAGCTTTTTTTCTCCCTTTATTTACAATTTTTATTAGTGTGTATTAAGATTCAAAGATTACTGCTCTTGTATCTTTCTCTTATTAATATAATTCATTATAGTTTTATTCATTTTATTTTGTAGGATAAAAATCTATCTAATTTGAAAAGCAATTCAAATTATTGTTAAACTTCTCATTTGGCCATTTATTATTTTATTTTCATGAACTATATTTCTGTACTTTTTAAAAGTTTGCCTACTATCCTTAACATAGTTACTTTGAGTTTTTATTTCTTTAGGCAGTTTGTATATTTTAATTTCTAGCAACAAATCCATTGTTGCTAGAATGTTGAATTCACTCAGGGGTGTTAGTTAACTGTGCCCTGCTTTCCTTTATTAGTTTTGTTTTGCAATAGCATATTCACATTTGAAGGTATAGTATGAATTCCAGTCCTGGAACATTAAGTGTACTCGAAATCCCTCATCGGGCAGTCTATCCCCAGATCCTTCACATGGTTTCCCTGTAGTCTAGTGTGTTCTTACTGATGGGTTCCTTGCATATAGTGAATTTGTGGACATTTAAATAGATATAAGGGCTGCTACTCCACATGGTAGAATTTTTTTCTGAAGTCTAAACACTTGGTATTGTACATGTGAAATGGATTGGTACCTTGAATGATAAATCAAGGTGTAGAGCCACTATTGCTTATGAAAATCAACTTCAACCCTTTACACTAGTCAGGTTGTTCTAGGAGTTTGAATTCATGTGTCATGTCTTGGAGAAGACTGGTCTTGGTGCCTGTGACTACTGAGTCCACATGGGCAAATGATGGGACTCAATGGAGCAAGAAGAGGCTCTGGATTCAACCTAACAGGTATGGATCCTGAGCTTCTCTGGATTCTGGGAATATAGTGGTCTTTCTTCAAGTTGGAGTAGCCCACCATTTAAATTTGTTTTCAATAAGGTGTACAAGAGCTAGACTATAGTCCATAATTATGTACACTACCATGGAGTATATAGACACTGTGTTTGACCAGGTGTTTGGAATTTATGTATCTATCCTGCTGTTTTCTGGTGCCTAATAAGAGGCTCAATGTCTGTGTATACTCTAAAATATACACAGGGCTGGCTTTGGGCTCTGTGTAGGTCCTAGTACATTGTTTTGTGAACTAGTAGTAGGATGTATAAAGTGTACATAAACAGTATATATCCTAGCATAATATTTTGTGAACTAGTAGTGGAATATATAAAGAGGGGCATGGACCCTAATGGTTTTAAATAGGGACTAGAAAGAGAAATTCCTTGGATTAGCCATGGGGAGCTTCCTGGAAGTGGTCTTTTTTAAAGCAATGTTTGTGAGCGAAGGTCTTCCATTTGATGTAAAGATAATTGACATGGCATTGCATGAGTCACAAAGTTTGGACCTGATAAGGTTTTGATAGAAAATATCTCCTGCACACTCATGTGTCTAAATATTTGATCCACATGAGTGGTACTGTTTTGGGGAAAGAAACAAAACAAACAATTCCTTTCTTAAGTTGCTCCTTGTCACATATTTCTTATTGTAGTGATGAGAAAGATGATATATAAGAACATAGAACCTGTCTTATTTATGGATAGATGTTTTATCCACAGAGTAGTTTGTGTGAAGCCTGATATTCCAAAAAAAAAATGTCCTGATGCTTGTATGGCCTGGATGATGCTAACTTGGGACATTAGTGATGATCTACTGTTCAGAAAGGCCAAGAATTCAGGGACATTGTTTGATCTAAAAGTGGGGCTTACCTGCTGACTTACTGTGATATAGGAATATTTCGCTTCCTTGAGTTACTAGGATTAACTTGGCATAAAGGAAAGTCTGGGAACCAAAGTTATGAAAGTGGATATATGAGGGATTTGTCTTTCGCCTGTGCTTCCCTAGTGCTGGGTTATAGTTAGGTGCCACCATGCCTGATGTGCCTGAAAGCCTCATAAATGCTAGGCAGACACCAATCTTATTTTTATTCTTGTTCTAAATCTAATATCCTTACTTAGCATTTGCTAAGGCTTACATATTCAACTGTCTCTGTGCAGTAGCAAGCTACAGAATGTCTGATTGCACTACTCTGCTGATGTTGACATTATTTAAATCTTTAATTAAAAAATAGTTTTGTTCAGTTTGCCTAAATGTCCCAGCTAATGCAATATTAATTAAATATAGTAGGTGTCAGAAATTTTTGTTATATTTTTTTCATGGCATCAGCTTCTCTAAACAGAGATGATAAATTAGTAACTTGTATTTTTATGTATGGCAAATAAACAACTGCAACTACAAAAACGTTGTTATGATCAGACTCATGGAGTCTATGTGGAAACTGCCTCAAGTCATGCAGAGTCCTTTTTAAGGCATGTATCACCCTGGAATTAGTCTACAGTCTAGGAAGCCATGATTGCTTTGACTTTGCTATTCCCCTAATATATTTCAGGAAAGTTGCTAAGTAGCATTTTACTCTATACAGGATGCATTAACTTCTTAAAAGACTGCTATAGGCTTTCTACTCTCTTCATTATGTGGTGGGTAACATATTAAAAATAAAAGAGCTTGAAAACTCTGAGATGGTTATCCATCCTGTTTTATTTGTTTTGGTCTGCAAAGGACACTATGACTTCTTGAAAGATTGCTAAAGATACACAAGTGATGAAATAAAACAGCCTGTACATGTGTGTCAGATTTTTTTATCCCTGTATCACAATATTTCACAGAACAACTTAAATGGAAGACAAAATTAATTTGGCTGAAGGAGGTTCCCAAGAATCTCCCCCTTTTGTCTATACAAGAGAGTTCTAAAACCAGTGCAAACTATATACAATAAGAACATATCAAGTATAAAAATTAGAATTACAACCAGCATATACAGTATTAAGCAAGCATATTAAAATATATGCTAAATGTTTTAATAATTATTCTATCCTAAAGAGTCTAGGTCTTATATTTGAAATGGCTTGACTAAGTCATGAAAAAAGTAACTATGACTATTTAGTCTTCAACCCCATTGAAGACCTAAGAAGGGAGATAATATTATTTGAGTAGGCAGGAAGTGCAGTTAAGAAGCCTCCAAAATGTGCAATAAATGACAGAGACAACCGACTACTGGGCAATCACCCAAAGTCTCTTTTGCAATGTTGAAGCAACCAACTTTGGCTAAGGCTTAAAGTAACTGACAGACCATTTTCAGAGGCAAAAAAAATTTCAAAACCATCTTATCCTGTTTTGACAAGGTTTGGCAGTCTTTTTTCTTGTATCCTGTTTGTCCTGTCTGGAGACCATGCATTTTGTCAGTGGTTGAGGCACGGGCAGTTCTTTGCCCAAAGGCCAGTTTTGTCAAGAAGAAAACAAGCTCCAAGTGGAGTGTCTTTGGTGCTCAACATTCTCTCGGGAATAGATTTGTGCTGCCAGGAGCAATCGTGTCTCACGTCAACAGAACCTTAAGTTAATGAAATGTCATATTCAAATACATTTTGAAGTGATTGAAGATTACCTATCTATACAGAACACAATCTCTATGCATCTAAAGAACCTGAATAGTCTACCTATAAGTATGACAAACATGGATGACTATTGACCTATAGTACTTAATACCTGCATAGCTTAAAGACTAAGACTTCATATTAGAATAATAAACAATCTTTAACAACTGTGCAGCAAATGAGGAAATAAGCTCAAATTGTAAACAATGTATATGTATGTTGACCAGAGGTAGAAATGCATCCTGTAATATGATAAATATATCCTAAAATTGCATCAAAAACAAAATGTCTTAAACAGAGGTAGAAACATGCATTTACACAATATGACAAATAACTTTGCCTAAGTATACAAATATTGTAAACAGAAATAGGAGCTTATTCAATATAATAAATATAATTTGAATTTGTATCAATACAAATCTATATCTGTACCAATGTAAATTGTCTATAAATAATAGCTCAAAAGTATTCACTCTATTACTCACTATTATTATTAGTGTGAGTAAGCTCACAATAATCTACCTATTATCCCTTCCAATTTTCCCTTTCTTTTCAAAAAAGGTACTTGAGCCTATATAATTTCCACAAACCCAAACCCTATACCACTTGTAATCAACCCTCAATTGATTTAATTATCAATTGACATTTCAATAACTTACATATGACATTTCAATAACTTAAGGTTCTGTTGACATGAGACACAATTGCTCCTGGCAGGACCAATCGATTCCAGAGAGAATGTTGAGCACCAAAGGACTCTGAAGACAAACTATTGGAAGAAGGTATGTTGTCCTCTAGGATTACTTCTAGCTGCCATGGTTGTGATATTCTTTCTATGAGTTCCTGTAAAACTAAAATGACAGTTAAGTTTCAGGGTTACTGTCTTGTATAATTGCACATAGTCTCTGAGTAATCAATAGGGTGTTTCTGAACTTCTTATTTGAAGTTCTGGAAAAAACATTGTAAGATGGTACATCATTCCAGTTAACCTAGTTGGAACCATCTTAAGCAGCTAGCATTCCAACCAACCTTAAGGCAGTGCTATCGTCATCATGAGAGTCAGGTGGAATCATTGGTGTGGGGCTCCATCTTCTTTCTGGTAACTTCAGAGATTACTGCAGGAAAATTTATTGTTCATGTGGAAAACTTAAATGTTATTTATATAGACATATATTCAATGAAAAGTATAATAGAGACAAATAGGTAGGCATAAAAGTAAATGTTTTCCTAATTCTTTTTTCTTTCTGTCCCAACCACATGACTCCTGACATGAGACAAACACTGAATTTTTCTTTCAACAACATGTTTGGATTTAGAGAAGAATAGCGATTGTCCAACTCAAAAGCCAGCTTTGATTTTTAAGTGAGTCACAGCTATCATTATTATTATACTGGGATGTGTGTGTGTGTGTGTGTGTGTGTGTGTGTATGTGTTTCAGGTAATGAAATTTTTCCTGCAGATGACCTGATCTCATAAGCCATATTTCTCTTTGCTCAGTGATCCTTTCTCTAGAGTTAGCTTTTCTCCTTTGAGCATCTAAATGACCAAGATCTACTTTCCTGCAAAGACAAGAACCAATCCATTCACCAACCTTTATGGGGTTTCCTTACTACCTCTATTATTGTCTCCTCCACGGATAAGCTGCCATTTGTGTTTCTAAAGAGGTTTCTTCTCTTTAACCAAATCTTTATTAATTTTGATGGTATCCATAGCTTTTCTTCTCCTGTGGAAACAAGACTGAAACCCCTTCCCCAACATAGTTCATCTCCTATTGTCCATTCTGAGGTCAACACATATTTGAAATACACCGGCTGATTTAATTCAGAAGTCTTTTCTGTTATCCAGTGTCTCTCTGCTGCCATAGAGCCTCTCTCGTTAGCATTCATAAAATTCAAGATTAATAAAGCATTATGTAATCTATTTCTGGGGTTATTTTTTATTCCTTTCCATTTGTTTTGAATATCCTTTATAGTTCGATTTGATCTTTCTATAACTGCCTTACCTATAGGATGGTTTGGTATACCTATAACATACTTTCTATTATAATAAGCAAAAAAAAACCTGTTTACTTTTCTTAGAGAAATATATTGGACCATTGTCTGTCTTTATTTGTGCAGGTATACACATAATGGCCATAACTTCTAACAAATTCCTGATTCCTGAATCAGGCTTTTCTGAGCTTAAGGCACTTGGCCATTGAAAACCTGAATCAGTGTCAATGGTGTGGTTTACATATTTTAATTTTCCAAATTTTGTAAAGTGAAACACATCAGTCTGTAAGACTTCATTATTTTGAGTACCCTTTGGTTTACTCCCTGCAGGTATCAGTATTTGGTTATAGAAAGAACAAGTAGGACTTCTCTTTATAATCTCCTTAGTTTGTTGTCAGGTAATATAAAACTCTTTCTTTAAGTCTTTGCTATTGACATGATATTTTTATGAAATTCTGAGGTCTTCAGCATATGTCCTATCAATAACCCATTGATTTCAGCATTACCTTGTACTAGAAGAGCTGGCAGACCCGTATGGGTCAGATGTGCTTTATGTTTTTATGTATATGGGACAAAGCCTATTCCTGATTATATCTTGAACCTGAATGAATAATGAAGTCAATTCTATATCATCTGTTGTAAATTCAGCAGTCTCAATACACAAAACAATCTTTCTGTATATTGCAAATCAGTAACAATATTGAGAGTACTTTAAAATCTCTTAGTACCATGAAAATCGCATATAATTATGCATTTTAGTCAGAATTATAATGGCTTTGCTCCACCTTATGTAAATCTTCTGATTTTTAGCCTTCATTTCCTGATTTATTTGCCTCAGTATAGAATGTATGGGCTCCAGTTATTGGTGTGTCATGTACAATGTGTGGATGAATCCAAGTATTTCTTCTTATAAGGTAAATTTTATCACTTTTGGGATACTTGCTATCAATCTCTCTCCAAAAAAAAAATTAGTGCAAGCTCATTGCCATGGTTCATTGTCATCCCACAATGTTTTAATTTCATTGGTAATAAAGGCACTATACTCTCTGCTGGGTCTATTCCTGCTAGTAAATGAAGTCTCAAGTTTCCTTTTAAAATCAATACAGAGACCTTTTCCACATAAGTTTTTAATTTTTACTTGGTTTATGTTATAAAAAGATGCACTCTAAGATAATATCATTCCTCTGCATTAAAATTCCTATAAGGGAAATTCTGGAAGGCAATATGACTAGAATTCAATTAAGATTTGGATTCACCTCATTCACATGTGCCCCCTGTAATTTCTTTTTAACCACAGTTAATTTTTTTTCAGTGTTGGCTATTAATTCCCTGGGACTATTTAAGTCTCTTTTACAATCTAAGATTTTGTTTAAATGAATTATTACATCAGGTCTCATCCCAATAGTGGGTTATAGACTGGAAATGTCTCCTAACAATCTTTAAAAGTCATTACTAGCCTCTCCTAATTTGTATCTTTTGTGTTCTGATTTTCTGCAAACATATTTTATAACCTAGGTAATTGACAGAATCTCCTCTTTGTATTATCTCATGAGTAATTTGTAATCCCCATTTAGGCAAAACTTTCTTTACTTCTTCAAACTTTCTTTCTAAATTAGCTGCATTTGAATCAGATAGCAAAATGTCATTCATGTAATGGTAAACTATTGATTTAGGAAATTGTTTACATATTATTTCCAATGGCTGACTTACAAAGTTTTGTGACAGGGTGGGGCTATTGAACATTCTCTGTGGGAGGATGTTCCATTGATATCTCCTAGTAGCCTAAGAATTATTGTAAATAGGTGCTATAAAGGCAAATTTTTCTCTGTCCTTTCCTTGTAAAAGTATAGTGAAGAAACAATCATTTTAATTAATAACTATAAGAGGTCATCCATTAGGTAACAGGGAAGGCAAAGGAATTCCAGATGTATTGGTCTCATAGGTTGAATTACCTTGTTGATAGCTCTTAGATCTCTCACTAGTCTCCATTTTTCCAGATTTTTTTTTAACAAAATATATAGAATTCCAAAGGCTGGTTGGTTCTTCAATATGATGAGCACCTAGTTGCTCCTGTACCACCTGTTCTAAAGCCTGCAGTTTCTCTTCTGTTAAAGGCCATTGTTTAACCCATATTGGTTTCTCCATTAACCAATTTAAAAGTAGGGTTGTTCATTCCTCTGAAGGTTTGTTCATTGCTTTGTGTTTTTGTTTAGCACAAATTGTTGGTAAACTTTGTTTATAGTAACTTATAATATCCATCCCAGAAACTCTTGGGATTTCAGGAATGGGTATTCCATTGCTTCAGCAGATCATGATCCCATAAATTCACTGTGCTGTCAGCCACATATGGTCTCAGGCTTTCTCTCTGTCCTTCTGGTCCAATGAATTCAACGCATCCTATGCTTCGTTTCACTTGAGATAAGGTTTCAGTTCCTAGGAATTGAACATATGCCTTTTGAAGAGGTCAATTTAGATAACAAGATTTTGGAGTAATGATAATCACATTCAGAAATCCCTCAATGACAATGTTATTTATATGCACTCTTAGCTTTGGTCTTTGATCATTCATAGAAGTCTGTCAAAATATATGCTTCCTATTTTCTATTAGAATTTTTGATTCATTCTCCATGTTTATTCCATCGTCCTGAACAATATTTTTTTTTATACCAGATACTAGATTTTTTAATTTTCCTGGTGAGACATGTCCTCTAGAGTGACTGGGAATGACTGGACCATGTTTGACTTGGGGGCCTGCAGGAAGCCATCCATAGAGTCTCCCAATTGTATTTGTTTGCCCTGTTTGTCTTTTGTTGATCTACATTCATTGGTCCAATGTTGGCATTTGCCACCTCTTCTATATAATCCAGAAGTTTGAGACGTTCTAGTTTTTGCTATTCCAAGAGGAGACATTGTTTCTAAGAATGACTTGTCTACAGTCCCTTCTCAAATGTCCTATTCTACCACAATTAAAACATTTAGCATTTTGATGACTCATCATACCACTGGAAACTGCTTCTCCTACCCATGCCTCAATATTATAGTCACATGAGTCAACATTCACTGTATGCAGGATCCATTTATCCATCGAAGCTGATCTAACCTTTAAAAGTCCAAGTATCTTTTTGCATTTTAGTTGCCATTTTCAAAAGCCAGAGATTCAATAAATACTCATTAAGCTTCTGGGTCTGTTATTCCTATTGGTACATCCTTTGTTAATCTTTGTAAAAAGTCACTAAAGGATTGTCTTTGGCTTTGCTTAATTCTGATGCATGATTCAATTCTTTTTCTTAGTTTTTGCATCCTGTCCCAAGCATTTAAGGATGCTGTATGACATAGGGAAAAGGTGTGTTTATTATAAAAAAGCATATTCCTGTGGGTTAGCATAAACACCCTCACCAAGAATTTGATCTTGGGGAGCCTGAAGTCCATTGTTCTTCCCTGTTGTTCTAAACTTTTTGCCACTAATGGCTAGTAGCATTTCCAGAGCAGTTGAGGTCTGGGTTCAAGGACCACTGAGACTGATTGAAGCCAGTCTTATGGGGCAGCTTATTACTTGGAGCTAATGTTTTCACCATTTTCCTAACAAATGGTAAATGCAAGTAATAAGATACTATTGGCTTGTTTAATTTCCTTCAGATCATTCATAACTATAGGTTTTGATGTACATTCTTTGCATCCTTTTGTATATTTAGTACTGGATGGTTTTTCAGAGGAGATGACAGGGTAGGCAACTAAAATACAGAGTCATCTCTGACTCTGACACATACTGGCAAGGTTAAATCATATCCTTGTGCTTTCTTTCCCTGCTCATCAGTTCTGATAATTTCCTTATTCATTTAAAATCTTTTTACCACTGCCTTATGTAATGCTTGAATATCTTGACCTGTGTATCTAATTCTCATGATGTCACTGAGTCACTTATCATCTGTTCTTTATTCTGCACATATGATTCCAAGGTATAAACCTTATTCATTAAGGATAACTTCTCATCCTTGGCTATTATTTGAATGGTGTGCAGATTGCCTTCTTGGAGAAATACTCTATCTGCTAACTTATCATAAATTTTTAACAGATTTTGATTGTTAAAATTCAACAATATAAATTCTTTTACATAGCTTCTCAGCACCCTTTGACATGGATTGAATTTTATATGTTAAATTAATTCTATTCTTGTCAATTGTATTAATTTTTCAGCTAACTTTTGATTTTCAATGGTTTTAATCCTGTCAGATAGTTGTTCATTAATAGTCTGTAAAGACTGTATCATTTCTAAAATTGCCTCATTCTTGGCTCTGCTATCAAATTATTTTCTTAAGGATATAATAGTTTAAAAAAGCTAAGTCCCAATATCAAATAAATGGACATATCAGAAAAAGCACATAAGTTTTGTAGAATACCATCCATAGTATAAGCAAAAAGGTTATGAAATTCCTGGATGATGATACCATCTACCATCATTTACCTTTCGAATTTATCTATTTATTAACCAAATAAACTTACATCTGTTAGGAGATTTCAGTCAATTGTAGTATGTGTAATAATCTTTATTGGCCAGCTGGTGTCGCAGTTGCAAGTGTGTGTGACTGGCAGCTGCAAAGCAAGTTCTAGTATCTGAATTACCTAGGACTTAATCAATTAATTAAGAGCAGTGCATTGATATATGAAGGATTGTGTTGGACAGAATATCAAGCAAGCCAAAGCTTGCCGGCAGTCATGAGCTGTGAAAGGGACCTGTGAATGGAATGTGGTAGGGATTGCAGTGGGAGAAAAGCATATGTGAGTAAGGGACTTGTCTGAAAGCTACCATGGCACAATGACTGACTGAGGCAGGCAAGTTTCGTGGCCTAGGTGCTGGCTGGAGAGGCTGCAGCACTGGATAGGGTGTGAGCAAAAAACATGCCTCAACTGGTGTGCCGGGGGTGTGGCAGGAGGGCAGTAAGGCATCTGCAGACCTTTTGGGGGAAGTTCTGGTATGTGTGGATTCATGCCCCAAGTTGGCAGCTAGATGTAGGTAAATGCGAATAGAGTAATCACACTCTATATAATAGAATTGAGTATAGGAAAGGATTCTTTATTTAGAGGGGCAAACTCATACATCACAATCCTCTGCACAACTGGGTAGCAGGAACTTAATCCATCAGCCAAGAGAGACAGAGCAGGCATATGAACATATGCATTTTTGGTATCCAATGCCACTCCTAACCTGATCTAGCATCTCAAAGGCCATTGGCTAAAGGAGGTTCCCTAGCAGGTCAGGATTTGGGGATTTCCATTTGCTGTGGTTTGAATCAAAATAGCTTCCCTAAGTCCACAAAGATCGGCAGCTTTGACCACACAGGTCTGGCATTGGAGTCAAGGAGAGAAAAGAGGGCTATGGAATCTCCCTCCAAAAAAGGCTAATGCACTAAGCTATGAAGGTGAAGCCTGGATTGCCTTGGAGACCCCAAGATTTTGGAGATGACAAAGTCATGGTATATCTGCTAAAAGAAAGCTGCTAACAATGGGTGGAATCGGTCCATGAGAAAGAATAGTGGTTGTAGTCAACTGATCTGAAAGGCTTTGGAGATATCAAGAGTGCTTTGACATCAGATATATAGATGCAGAGTTTAGAGTTGGACCAACTGGTCTTTGGACTTGCTTTGATCCAATATTTCCTCACTATGCCCCTTTTCCAGCCCTTTGGAAATGTAATTTATATGCTGTGACATTGTTTGTTTGAAATATATGATCTGCTTTTCACTTTGGTTTCATAGGTATCTACAGTTAAGAGATTACATAAATCTCAGAAAGGCTGAACTTTGGACTTTTAAATATTCTTAAGATTGTGATAGACTATGGGAACTTTTGAATTTGAACTAAATATATTTCTGCATTATGATATTGATGTGGGATGTCCTTCTGTATATATGTTTCTTCTATTGGTTGATGAATAAAACTGTTTTGGGCAATGGGTTAGTAGAGAAAAGCCAGACAGGAAATCCAGCAGAGATACATAGAATAGGCATAGTTAAGGAGATGTCAGGTACATATGGTTTGAAGCACAACTTAATTCCTTATAGCTCTTTTGAGTCACAAGAATGTGGACACAGTCTACATTGACTGTTTGCTGTATTAGAAGTGTAAAGGTGCCTTAGGATTATGTGGTGATAATGTAAAATAAAACATGTATTTACACCTTCTTAGTTATTATTTGGAAAAAATCCAGTTTTTTGAGACCCATGAAGTCTGAAACTATCTCCAGTTCTCAGATTTTTTATTCACATGGAAACATAATAACAGTAATTTTTAAAAATTATCTTTTTTGATTAATGATCCATTCCTTGTTAAATCATTCTTCAATTTTAAAGTATGTAGCAAGATTTGTATAATACAATCCTATGCAGCTATAAATCATGCAAGTCACAATAACTGACCTGATACTTAAACTTGATGATACCAAAGTGTCACTTTAGGTCTTAGGGCCCACTCTGTTGAGGAAATTCATGGTTAGTACTGTAAAATTTACTTGTGAATATAAAGGACATAAACCTTAATGACAAACTTTATAGGCCCTTTTCTTAAATCAATATAGCTTCTAACTAAAACTCTGAACACTATGTTTGCACTCACAAATAAGTGTAGTAGCTTTCACCCTTCAGCAAAGAAAATTCTTTTTGAAGTAGACAGGCAATTAGATAGATCTAATACTGGTTAAAATACAGATAACAACTGTGCCTAGACCAAACTGATACATCTACAAAACAGCCAATAATATTGCAGACCAGGAGATGGAAATACTGCAAGAGCCAGAAAACCAGGATTCCTGATTCTAGGCAGCTGTCTATGGTTATTGTCTCTCAAGTAAAGCACCATGATCAAAACAACTTGAATTATAGTTCACTGAGGGAAGCCAAGACAGTGACTAAAAGTGGGAAGAAACCTGGTGGCAGAAGCTGACAAAAAGACCAGGCTTGCACTTCATAGTGTGCTCAACATACTTTTTTTTTTATATAGAACCCAGACCCAACAGCCCTGTATGACTCCATCCACAATGAGCTGTGCACTCCCACATCCATCCATAATTAGGAAAAGGCTCCTCAGGCTGGTCTGCCCCTTGGTTTTATGGAGGCATTTTTCTCGATTGATGTTTTCTCCTCACAGATGACTGTAGCTTGTTTAGAGGTGACAAAACCAGCCAGGACAATTGACCCATTGTCAACTTGACATACCAACATTTTTTTTTTTTTTTGGTTTTTCGAGGCAGGGTTTCTCTGTAGCTTTGAAGCCTGTCCTAGAACTCTTATAGACCAGGCTGGTCTCAAACTCACAGAGATCTGCCTGCCTCTGCCTCCTGAGTGCTGGGATTAAAGATGTGCGCCACCACTGCCCGGCCATACCAACATTTTGCAGATAGACCATAATCCTTCCTTTCTTGATAATCTCCAAGATCACACATTATTATTAATACTAAAGTATAATCTAACTTTTAAAAGTCCCATAGTTTTTAAAAATCCAGACTCATAAAAGTTTAGTCTCTTTGTAATATTCAAAATGTCTCTTAAAACCCAAAGTCTTCTTAAAAGTTCAAAGTCTCTCAACTATGGACTTTTATAAATTCAAAATAAGTTAAATTCTTTCTCAAAGAGGGAACAACCAGGGCACATTCACGATCTAACCAAAGTAAAACCAAACTCTAACAGTATAAATAGCTCAGTGCCTGGAATTGTCTGGAATCAGAATCTATGGGTTACCAAAGGCTTAAGTAATTTCTTTGGTCCCCCTGCAGACGTCACAGATTGTCTCCTATGCTCAGGGTGGCTCTACTCCACTGTTGTTGGTGATTTTAGTAGTCATCCTATGGTACTGGCATCAACAAAATACTGTGGTCTGCTACAAATGGGATGCCCTTTACCAACAGTCTGTCCTATTCTCTCTTCAGGGACTCCATCCCTGTCACATGCTGTCAAGCTTCAGTAGCTCTCTATGACTTTCTCATTCCTTCAAAACCATTACCTCCTGGATGACTCTTAGACTACCAAGTTTAGCTTCCAGAACAAAGTATAATTTGGACACCCCTAGAACTCAGATTCTTTGTATTGACTCTAAGGAAATGCTTCCCATATTTCATTTCATTTATTCTGATCTCCTTTTAGTCACAGATAATTTCTTAGCTCCAGAAGCAATTGTCCTAGTAAAGCAACAGTTTTATCTCACTATTACTTTTTTATTGTTAATCACAGATGATTCTTCAGGCCCTACTTCAAGAACCATAGTTCTTAGTACATAATATCAAATTGTCCCAATAGAGTCTTTTTGAGATTTACTCCTTTTTGAGCTTCCTTCACAAGCTAGAACTCCATGATCTGCAATGCTTTCAGCTGTATCTGCTAATCTTCCAAGTTATCACAACAACTCACCAAGCTTTGGAAACTCAATTGGTTTTCTAGTCTAAAGTTCCAAAATCCTTCCACAGTCTCCCCCGCAAACACATATTCAGGTTTGTCACAACAGTACCCCACTGTGGTACCAATTTCCGTCTTAGTTAGGGTTATTATTGTAGTCATGAAACACCATGACAGAAAGCAATTTAGGAATTTATTTAGCTAACATGTCTTGACTCACTGTTCACTGAAGAAAATAAAGGCAGGAACACAAAAAACGACAGGAACCTGAAAGCAGGAGCTGATGAAGACACCATGGAGGAGTATTGCTTATTGGCTTATTCCTCATGGCTTATTCATCCTGGTTTCTTTTAGAACCCAGGACCACCACCATGTCATGGTAGTATCTGCAATGGTCTGGACCCTCCCACATCAACCACTAGTTCAGTAAGTGTTCTATAGGCCCGCATGACAGAGCAATCTTATTATCTCAGTTAATGCTCTCTCATTTCAGATGACACCAGCTTGTGCTAAGCTGACATAAAAATAGCTAGCACAAGAGTATCTTCCAGACATGACAGGGGAGCTGTACCAGTAAAAGCTCAATGCTGAAATTACCTAAACAACAACTGAAATGGCTACACCAGTTGATATGGTAATGTGATAGAGAAAATTTATATAGAATACAAAGATTTTGTGAGAATTAGAATGCACTTCCCCAGGAACAAGCCTTCTGATAGGCTTTTCAATCCTAAGTGGTCAGCCTTGAATGCATGGACATTGTACAAACAATAACTGGACTCATTAGGGTATGCGTGTGAGTTAATAATAATAATTATAGAAGAAGAAGTCACGGATTTGAGAGAGGGGAAAGAGGAAGAACTGGAGAGAAAAAGGTGTGTGAGATTCTCAAAAAATTAAATATTTTAAAAGATGGAAAGAGAATAAATGCTACTTTTCATACATAATATAAATATACTATCTTATGCACAATACGAATCAACGTTGGCATACTTTTTAAAAAAGTTAGTCTAGAAACATGGTTGTAAGCCAGTTTTGGCGTCAAAGAGAATAAAATGGCAAGAGACATACTAAAGACCATAGTTATTTTTCCCTTCAAGTAAGTATTTGAAATACAGCTCACCATTATTTATCATGTTTTGTCATATTTGATGTGTAATTAACAATGAACTAATATTCTTTTTCATCATTGGAAGTCATATTGAAAATATAAAACTATACAAAGTATTAAACATAATGATATCCATTTTCTTTTGACATATAAGCATTTTTTAAGAGAAAAAGCATTACTAACTCCTAGAATAAGTTTCTGTCATGGCGCTTTGGTGGAAGAAAAGTGGAATTACATTGACAAAGCAGGACTCAAAGGAGATTTTTGATGAATTTGAATTCTAAAATTGAAAAGAAAAATATACTCATATTATTAGAAAAACCTATAATTTATAAAATTAAACATACTTTGGGATTAGTGGACAGGGTAACTAATATGTCACAGCTTTAAAATTAATACCATTTTTAGCTTGTTCTTCAATGAAAGTGTAGCAAGATAATGCCTACAAGGCTGAGAGATGAGTCAACCTGTAGTCTGCCTGAAGAACCTAGCAACAGGTGCTGTCAGAGTTCTTGATCATGCCTAAACAATATCAATGCAATATCAATGGATAGGAGCACATGCTGGGTGCTAGGAGGAGCATATATAGGGTTCTCCCCAATGCTGAATAAACGAATCTGCTTTGCCACTTCCCTTACTCCTAGAGTCTATGTCATTGATGCCACATTTTCCCAAACGCACCCCTGAGGGAGCCCTTAGGACCCAGGTAAATCTGGCTCCTGAACAAGGTCTAATTTTCTCCCTTTCCTCATCAGCAGCACTGGAAAATGCCCCCAAGACAGTGTATTTCAGTGAGAAAGCCCCTTGATCCCTTGGGCAGGAAAGCATTGTAACCCTTTTCTTTCTTCCTTCCTTCCTTCCTTCTTTGCTTGCTTGCTTTCTCTCTTTTTTCCTGTGCTGTCTTTTTTGTCTGCCTGTCCAATTAGGAAAATGCTTTTTTTTTGTTTTGGTTTGCCCAGTGCCTCCACATAAAGGCTGACCCCCCAGGAGGTGGAACCAAGGCTTAGTTACTGAATGCCATCACTCAACAGGAGATACCATGTGGGCATATGGATGTGGCTAAAAAAATCCATGGAAGTCCCCCACTAAGAATAAAATGTGAAGGTGCGGGACAAGCACTGTTAACTGCTGTCTTCTCTCTGATTGTTGCCTGCCTGCTATCTCCCTCTATTAAATGAGTAACTGTTCCATAACCTCCACCCCTTCCATGTCTGATCTCTCTATGACATCTGATGATGAGGAGACAGACGGTCCAGCCACATGAAGCATGCTAAGGAGAGTGCGGCCACAGTTAAGATTGCACATGCAACTGGGCTGTGGTGGGGCACACCTCTAATCCCAGCATTCAGGAGTCAAAGGCAGGTGGATCTCTGTGAGTTCAAAGCCAACTTTGGTCTGCAAGAGCTAGTTCCAGGACAGCTAGAACTGTAACACAGAGAAACCCTGTCTTGAAAAACAAAAACAAAAAATACTTCAGGTGTGGCTTTCCCATTCATTAGTTTCATGCCTATACTTCTGCTAGGATTTCACTCCAGCTCTGCTGGAGATGTCCATATTTCTTAGCTGGAAACTGAATTATAATGATCAGGTAGAAATTCATGCACGGACAAACCTTTTAAATAATATTCCAGTGACCCTCAACATGTTCATTGAATGAGGTAACATTGCACATCCCATTCATCAGGCATAGACTGGTCATCAAGCTTACAAACAACATGTTTCTGACCTGGCCATTAAGTCTCTTAAGTTATGACCCTGTGGAACCCTTCAGCTTACTCCCATAATCTTCTTCAACAGTGAGGGGAACTTTTTATTGATTTTCTCACATATGTCATTGAGATAGTGGATCGGAGAGTAGACCTGGACCTCAGTAGGGAAATTTTAACCACACAATTAATTTGAGAAGGACTTAATGCCACTGCCCATAATGGCAATGACAGTGGTCCAAAATGAGGACATTCACAAATGGGTACTGACCACAAGAGATCTTTATCCCAGTAACAGTCTGACCACTGTCCTCACTACTTCCCTGAATGTTCTCTGTCTGGACAGGCAGTGCACCAGCAACACACCCAAGAGTCCCCAAGTAGACAGATCTTGCTGAGCATGTAGTTAACTAGGCCATCTGTGACATGACTGTCCCCAGGCAAAACCTAGGACCCAGTACCCCAGAAGCAATGAGGGATTTCACAGTATGGGGAAAGGTCATCCAGTGGCCAGTAAAGAAAGAAGTCATGTTTAAAGAATGATTTATATAATGTTGGGATATTTTGGGATGAATCCCACTATGAAAAGGAGGAGGGCTATGGCTACACAAGATTTTTACAGAATTGACAGCAACCATTCAAAAGACAAGTGTTTCCAAAGCTCTGCAAATTGGGTTACTCACCAGATTATGCTCCTGTGAGTTTGCCTATTGAGCTGTCAGCTGAACATTTATTGTATAATACTTGTGGTCACCAACAGCAAAAAAAATTGCAGATCACAGTCTGCCAAAGTACTAGACCCTTCAAAGTACAGGCATGATGCTCCTCAGCCCCGCCAGTAAGAGGAGGCTCTGGTAATCCAAAAACCTATTGGACACTGCCCATTTTATCATACTTCCTAATGCTGACCATCACTCTTGATAAACAAGCTTTTACAGGCTTGGTGAAAAGGGGTGTGGACATCATTATATCAACAGAAACAGAGGCACTTCACCTCCCCCACTGGAAATTTAGACCTTTCCATTAGTGAAGTAGGAGTTCAACAAGATGCAAAACTTACCACCCATCTGGTCCATTGGAAAGACCTTGGTGGAAACAAGGGAGCCATTCACCCTATTGTTTCTACCGTACAGAGAAATCTCTGGGGCAGAGACATCCTAGAGGACATGGGTACTGTCCGAACTACTGACAATTGAGTTTTCTTTGATGACCTTCTGGTCTGTGAAAAGACAGGTTTAACAAATTGCAATCCTATGCATCAGCAACACACCAAATTGTAAGGGCCACTGTCCCTCAGAAATTCACCATGATGGAGCCTTCTAGCCCCATTCCACTGACATGGCTCTCAATTTCAGACACGTGGGTGGAACAGTGGCCTATAATGGAAACAAGACTGTCAATCTTAAAGAAATTAGTTGCAGAACAGCTAAAGATGGAGCACATAGAAATGACAAGTAAACATTTATTCTGGCAGCCAGTATTAACCTTAAATTTTCTTAATGCTAATGAAAAAAGAACAACAGCTGCAGAGAGACATTGGGCAATACAAAAACCTTCTTAGTTAAATCAGCCTGTGTACCTGAAAGACATATTGACCTCAGAATGGAAACCAGGATATGTGTTTCCATAGAAGAAAAGCTATGGATACCTTAAAAATTAGTTAAGGTTTGATTTGAACAGGAGACACCTCTTGATATGGAGGAGTGATGGCTTATCTCTTGATGTGACAATCCTACAAGTCATAAGGAAAACTCACAAGGTTCAGGGCAGGGTTCTGTTTTTGTCTTTACAGGAAAATGGGAATATCCATCATCAAGAAATCAAAAGACCTTGGACATCTAGATATTTAAAGAATAAAGGAAAATTATCCAGAAAAAGTTACCAAGCAAAGAAAATCTGACCTATAGTATCAATATTCTCTGCTAGGTAAAATTTCACTACCTAAACATCTATACCTCCTCACTTCTCAGAGAAGTTGTAGTCATGACTTAATTAAAAATCAAAGCTAGCTTTGGAGTTGGAATGTGGCTCACTCCTTCTTTAAATCTGAGCATGCTGTTCAAAGAAAAATTCAGAGTTTCTGTCTCATATAAGAAGAGCCACCTGGTGTGAGACAGAAAAAAAAACCCAGAAATTTAGGGACAACTATTGTCAAAACTATGTGATCTTTCCAAAGTTTGATTTCTTCCAATACTGACTTTTGTCCCTTTGGCACCTTTCTTTGGATATTTATCTATAAAATTTTAAACTTTTCCTTATTGATGTTTAATATTTCTACAATGAAAAATATATTTTCCTAACAGTAATTGCTGATGCCTCCAGAAAGAAGATGCAGCTTCTCAACAACAATTCTACCTGGTTCTTTATGATGGCACTGAGCTGATAACGCCACTCACAGATCAGCTTGGACTACAAAGTGCTCAAGACAATTCCAAATTGGCTAGCCGAGATGGTCTACCTTCTTATAGTACTCTGTCCAGAACTTCAGATTAGAACTTCAGATTAGAACTTCAGATAAGCCTTACCCACTACTCAGAAACTGGCTACAATGGTGCAGCTAGACCTTTTGAGATTTAACAACTGTTTTAGTTTTTTTTTTTTATAGGATCCCATAGAGATATCATTGCCTCTGAAGTAACATTAAGAAATATTAAGGAAACAATGTCCCTCTCCCAAAAGATTTTGGTTTTTTAAGGTTATAGATAATTATCATCTGTTAAGGGTGGTTTATAAGTTTTAATAGAGTTGGGAGTGGAACAAAGAAGTTTAGACTTGGGAATCATTTTGGAAAAGAGAAAGGGGAAATGTATGGGATGGGATAGTAAGGAAGATTAATGTATCTTGCAAATTCTTTAATCAATCATTAGGTATAGACAATTTATACTGATATATAGATTCTTATACATTGATACATATGTAAAATTATTTTTGTATTTCTGACTGAGATGATTTGTATATTGACACAGATTCAAAATTATATCATTATATTGTATATCTTTCTATTTCTGATTAAAATATTTTTGTACAAAAATGGAAAATTATATTTTGTATATTGATATAATTTCAAGATATTTTGGTCATATTACATTATACATTTCTTTCTCTGATCAAGATGTCTTTATTTTTACAATTTTAAGATCATTGTCTTCATGCTGCATATCGGTTAAAAGATTGTTTATTTTTACATTATGAAGTTTTAGTCTTTAAACTATATAGATTATTAAGAATTACAGAATAATAGTCACCCATGTTTGTCACAATTATAATTATGTTAGTTAGGTTTTCTAGTTACACTTAAATGTACTCCATATAGGCAGGTAATTCTCAAACACTTCACAAACCTACAGGATATGATATTATTTTCTTTCCCAGGTCTTTGATGAGGTTAAAGACTACATAGTCACTGTTACTATTCTCTCAAGTCTTAGTTAAGACATTCTAGGTTCAAGACTTAGGCTCTTCAGGATAGGACAGCTATTGGAAAAAAATCTCTGTTATTTGCCAATTACGTATAGCTGGGACATTTAGTATATGTTTGTGTTTCTTGCCTGATGTTGGTCTTGTTGATTGTATTTCTATTTTTCTGTATGTTATTACCCTTGGACTACACTTGATATTTGTTCTTATCATATATAGTTTTGTATTAGGTTTAGAACCTTCTTATATATACCTGTTCTTCCTTTTTTACTCCCTTGGCAGGGAGAAAGCCATAAATGTTACCAAGGCCCTTAAGTCAGCCATGGTGGTTATGGGGTTACCTTGGGCACTTAAGACTGATAATGACCCTTCCTATGCCTCTCAACAATAACTTTCTGGAGACTTAGAAGATTTTCATACCACTGGCATCCCTTACAGAGACAACCCGTTGTAGAGAGGACCAACAGAGGTCTTAAGGAGCTGTTGACTAGGACTATCTTGCCAAAAGAGAAGAGATCCTCATCTGTCTTCAACAGAAGTGGTTTTCCATATGAACTTTTTTAGTTTTGATGACAAGGGGCTGCGCTTGGTCTACTTGCCCTGGGCATCTCTGCCAAAGACATACCCCTACTTGTGATGAGATGGAGAGATCTCCCTCTAATGGCAGCTTTTAGTTCCCTGTGAATCCATGGGTAGGGTATGCTTGTGTTATTCTTCAGACTGCCAAGATGCCAATATGGACCCCAGTAAGGGTCTTGTACCTGGCCATGAACCAGCCTGCTTCTATCAAGGAGATAATAACCCAGGGTGGCATATTTGACACCACTGGGCAGCAACTGAGGTAACTCTTCAGGTATTAATGGCTCTTAGCCATCCTTCTTGCAGTCTTCCACAATAGGATGTACATGACTGACTATTTGGAATTCAAAAGACTACCACCTAGACTTCCCACCTTGGCAGCTCTCCAAGAATGAATACTCTTTAAGGGCTGATAGTCAATGGCAGGTAAGAGATTGTTTACCAGGGCAATCAAAGACAGACAAAGTCCAGTTGCTGAGCCCTCCGGATGCAAGGTCAATGAGGCCTAAGCAAAGAACTCTGGCTCCTGCTAAATACCCATGTAATAAATGAAAAGGTGGATATGTAAGAGGATAAGGCCTGCAAGACTGAGAGATGAACCAAACTGGAATCTACCTGGGAGCTTAGCAATAGGTACTGCCTTAGCACCTGATCTTGTCTCACCAATGAGGGGTGAGTGACCATGAAATACTGCCTGAGAGCCTAGTTACAGGTATAATTAGATGTTCTGATCATGCCTAGCCAATGTGTGGTGACCATGCAATGTCAATGGGTTGGAACACATCCTCAGTGCTGGAAAGAGAGTATATAAGGCTCTCTCTATTGCTAAATAAACAAATCTGATTTGCCATTTGCCTAATTCCCAGAGTCTGTGCCATTGACTCTGTGCCATCTCACACCATCCCCCAAGGGAGCTGTTAAGACCCAGCTGCATGTAAGGACTAAAAAAATGTTCCTTATTAGTTTTATTACAGCAAAAATGTATCTAAATGGTGCTTCATTAACTAGTAATTCACCCAAATTATTCATTGTAGTCTACCATCAAATTATTTAACATCTGAGAGAATTGTGTAGCTACAATACCTCATAAGACATTATTTTCTTCACTGGCACTAGTCATAAAAGGTTCACATGTCTTAAACTTATCATTTCAGACATTTACACCACTGGAAAATTATGAGAGAGGCTGTGATGTATGAAAAAGACTTCTCCTTCTCAACAGTAATCAAAAGTCTCCCAAACAAACAAAAAAAAAGCTCGGGACCAGATGGTTACAGCCCAGAATTCTATAATTCTTTCAAATAATAACAAATGCCAACATCCTCAAACTGTTCAACACAATAGAAACAGAAGAAACATTAACAAACTCTTTATATGAGGCTATCATTACCCTGATACCCAAATCACACAAAAACACTACTAAGAAAGAGAATTGCAGAACATTCTCCCTCATGAACATTGGGGCAAAAATACTCAACAAAATACTGGCAAACCAAATTTAAGAACACATCAGAGAAATCATCCGCCATGATCAAGTAGGTTTTATCACAGAGATGCAAGGATGGTTCAACATATGAAAATCAGTCAATATAATCTACCATATAAATAAGTTAAAAAAATGTACTATCATCTCATTAGATGCTGAAAAGCCTTTGACAAATTTTGTTACCCTTTCATGATAAAAATCTTGGAGAGAGCAGGGATACAGGGAACATACCTAAACACAATAAAGACAATATATAGCAAACCAACAGCAAAAATATAACTAATTGGAGAGAAACTCAAAGTCATCCCACTGAAATCAGGAACAAGTCTCTCTCCATATCTATTCAATATAGTACTTGAAGTTCTAGCTAGAGCAATAAAACAACAAATGGAGATCAAGGGGATATAAACTGGAAAAGAAAACGTTAAACTTCCACTATTTGCTGAAAATATGGTAGTTACTTTAGTGACCAGAAAAATTCCACCAGGGAACTCCTACCAATCATAAACACCTTCAATAATGTAGCAAGGTACAAGATTAACTTTAAAAGAATTAGTAGCCCCTCCTTTATACAGATGATACACGGGCTGAAAAAGAAACCAGAGAAACATCACCCTTCATAATAGCCACAAATAACATAAAATGTCTTGGAATAACTCTAACCAAACAAGTGAAAGACCTATTTAATAAGAACTTTAAAACTTAGAAGAAAGAAATTGCAGAAGACAATAGAAAATGGAAAGATCACTCATGCTCTTTTGTAGGTAGAATTAACATAGTATAATTAGCAATTTTGCCAAAAGCAATCTACAGATTCAATGCAATACCCATCAAAATCCCAGCAAAATTATTCACACACCTTTAAAGAACAATATTCAACATCATGTGAAAAAAACAAAAAACTCAGGATAACCAAAACTATAAAGGAACTTCTGGAGGCATCATCATCCCTGACTTCCAACTCTATTATACAGCTAGAGTAATGAAATCAGCCTGGTATTGGCATGAAAACAGACAGGAGGAAAAATGGAATTTAAACAAAGACCTGAATATCAATCCACACACCTGATTTTTGACAAAGAAACTAAAAATATAAAATGAAAAAAAAACAAAGCATATTCAACAATTGGTGCTGATATAACTGGATATCAACATGTAGAAGAATGCAAATAGATCCATATCTATTGCCATGCATAAAACTCAAGTCCAAATGTATCAAAGACCTCAACTTAAAACCAACCACACTATACCTCATAGAAGAGAAAGTGGAGAGTACATTTGAACACATTGGTACAGGAGACCAGTTCCTAAATATAACCCCAGAAGCAAAGACACTGATAGCAATAATTAACAAATAAGACCTCCTGAAACTGAAAAGCTTCTGTAAAGCAAAGGACACAGTCAAAAAGACGATATGGAAGCCTACAGATTAGGAAAGGATCTTCACTAACCCCACATCAGACAGAGAACTGATCTCCCAAATATATAAAGAACTCAAGAAACTTGACATCAAAAGAACAAATAATCCAATAATAGATGGGGTATAGACTTAAACAGAGAACTCTCAATAGACAAATCTCAAATGACTGAAAGACACTTAAGGAAATGCTCAACATCTTTAGCCATCAGAGAAATGCAAATCAAAACAACTCTGAGATTCCATCTTACACCTGTCACAATAGCCAAGATCAAAAACACTGATGACAGCTTATTCTGGAGAGGACATGGGGTAAGGGAAACACTCCTCCATTATTGGTGGAAGTGCAAACTTGTACAGTTGTTTTGGAAATCATTATGACAATTTCTCAGAAAATTAGGAAACAATCTACTTCAAAAGTCAGCAATACTGCTGTTGGGTATATACCTAAAGAATGCTTAATCATACCACAAGGACATGTGCTCAACTATGTTCATAGCAGCATTATTCACAATAGTCAGAAACTGGAAAACCCTAGATGCTCCACAACCAAAGAACAGATAAAGAAAATGTGTTACAATTACACAATGGAGTACTACACAGTGGTGAAAAATAATGACATCTTTAAATTTACAGGTAAATAGATGGATTTAGAAAAAAAAACATATTGAGTGAGGTAACCCAGACCCAGAAAGACAAGTATATATGTATTCATTTATAAGTGACTTTTAGACATAAAGCAGAGAAAAACCAGCCTACAGTCCACAAACCCAGAGAACCTAGACATCAAAGAGGACCCTATGAGAGACTTACATGGATCTACATAGGAAGGTGAAAAAGACAAGATCTCCTCAGTAAATTGGAAATTTGAGGGCTATGGGAGAGGGTAGAATGGGAGAAGGGAGGAAAGGAGGGCAATGGAGAAAATCATATAGCTCAATAAACATAAAATGTCTTTAAGCATAAACTCATGGGACTAGAGAGAAGGCTCAGTGCTTAAGAGCACTTGTTGATCTTACAGATGACTCAAGGTTGGTTCCATCTGTAACTTCATTTCAAAAGAATCTGATGCCCTCTTCTGAACTCCATGAGTAGTATGCACATGAGTGCACAGCCATAGATGCAAACAAAATACCCACTCCCAAAAATAAAAATAAATCTTTAGAGATTCATGAATGGATAAATCATGTAAGCAGCAGCAAAGAACTTTATTTGATTTGTGTTTGATTTCTTCAATAATATGTCATGTGTTTCCAATATTTCCTTCTATGTGCAGGCATAATCATAGTAGGAGTGTTTATATGTTGTATTGACTTTAAAGCAGAGGAAAACACTACTTTTTAAAAATTCTATCTCTCTAACATAAAAGAAAACTTTACTTTTCTAGTCTCTTCTGTGAAGGGCTTTAATTTTGTGTATACAAGTGTTTATGGTATTATATATATATGGTATATGCACATTTATTTGTATGTGTGTTGAAGCTAGAGGGTGATTTTTGGTGCCTTCCTCAGTTGCTCTACACCTTTAAATTTTGAGACATGTTTTCTCACTGATCCTAAGGCTTATCAGTTTGTCTCATCTGTCCAATTGCTGGGAGCAAAGACCTGTATTTAGTCAAGCCATCTTAGTTCACAAGTTAAGGAAGCTATTCAGAAGCCTCTGTAGGGCAAGTTCCGGGCCCAGGAAATAACCCAGTATCTCCTTATCTATCTTTGTGAGTTAAGAATGCCTGAAAACCTGCAGGTCCCCATGCCCCAGAAGTAATTAGCATTCCCCTGTTAGTTAACATTTACAGACCCTCAGTATTTCCTTATCTCTTCCTGTCAGCTAGAGATGTCTCCAGACCTGACATTTCAGTTAGAACAGTTGCATAGCAACGTACCCACTCCCCTGCCCTTTTGCTATATAATGCTCCTGAGAAAAAATAAAATTTGCAGCTTGATCAGAATATAGACTTGCTGTCCATTTTCTTGTGTCTCTTGTCCCTCCATTTCTCTCCTCCAAGGTCCGGGTACCCAATTCATGTCCCGCTGGTCGGGACAAATGGTGTTGATGTCTAATTAAGCCAACATCATTAGTTAAATATGCTTTCTTTTTCCATTTTCTTATCAGCTAGGCAGACTTGCAACTTAAGAAAAGGATAGCTTACAAAGTTTTAGTTAGATATAAAATGGCCAAAGCCTTAGTTATAATGTTATGGGAGACCTTGAGATACAAAGTAAAATTCTTAAAGGGAGCAATTTCCAGTAGAGAGCTTATAGAAGCTGCTAAACAGGTACTCAATCAGAGGAAGTATAAATCAACAGGTAGAGTATACAATAATCAGCAAGTACAGTATATTAATTATGATTCTGATATGACAGGTGTGTATTAAGTACAAAACTTATTCTACAGCAGTTTTATGAAAAAACAGAACACTTTTTATAGCTTCATCTTCCCAGTTTTGCCAGTTAAGATATTAAACTCTTAATTTAAAGCAGTAGCCTGTCTAATACAAAGGAGCAGGATGGAATCTAGGAGATAGTTTAACAGACTGTGATCAATGTTTCTTATACTAAGCAATAGATTAATTGCTAATTTTAAGATAGAGATTCTTGGACACTTGTATTTGCTCAGTTTAAAAGCCAGAGTAATAATCTTTCCCAGATGATTGTTGCTGCAATTTGCAGAACTATATTTTGCTAATGTTATAGCTAAAGAGCCCTTAAGGATGTTATGCTGAATTTTCACATGGCTCTTCCAGTGGAAGAACTGCATATGTGGTTAATAGTGAGAAGAGATTGTGGAGCATGACCTGGCTCCTTGAAAACAACTGAAGACGATGAAAGTTGCAGACAGATCTGTCATGATGGCACCAAGGTGACCTTTGCTAAGGCAAGGTGGAGAAAGCCCTCGTAATGAATTATGAAAGGACCCGACACAGTCCTACTCTGGGGTCGTGGATGTGCATGTGTCTATGATCAGACAGAAGGAGGCCCTTGTTGGCTCCCCGAAAGGCTGATAAGGCAGGTTAATATAACAACCTAGTCCAGGGAAGGAGAAAAATGCTCCTCCTGAGACAAGTTTCTTCTCTTTTCTCTCTGCAGATAATTGCCAAGATGTGTTTCCAGCTTCTGGTAGCTGGAATCCTGCTCACCTCACCCAGGAATGCTGCTTCTGCTTCCAACCCCCATCAGCCCCTTAATCATACCTTGATGGTAATCAGTGAATGAGGTGACATTGTTTGGAGTACCTCCCAGGTTTCGCATGAGGACTGGTGACCTATCTCATACTTAGATCTCACACTGGAATAGTTAGAGACAGTATGGCTAAGGTTATGGAAGGATTAGAGCATAGAAGAAAGCAGAGAAAGAAAGAGGAGTGATGTTTTAAAAACTGGTTTTCCACCTCCCCCCTGGGTCACCACCCTCTTACCTTCCCTTTTGGGACCCTTTTTAGGATTTTTATTATTGATGGCTTTTGGACCATGGGCTGTCAATAGGCTCACTAGGTTTATTCCCCAGCAAGTGAACTCGCTGGCCTCCAAGCCCATTCAAGTCCACTATCACCAGCTAGATCTGGCTGATTGAGGGCTAGAAGAGCCCCTTGAGAGCACATCTCCTGTAATACCTACATAAAACCCAGAGATATGTGTGTCTGTCCACAACAGGCATGGACGCCAGCAAGGGGTGCAAGGCAGAGCACTGCAGGGAGAGGACCATGCGTTCTGTCTCTGGGTCTCCTGAGGAACACGCCTGATTGCATAGAGCTTGATGTCCAGAGGTGTTGACATAAAAACCTAGAACCTCTTCTCGCCAAAAAGCCATCTGTAACTTTGGAAAGGAATTTTCTCCACCAAGGTAGAAAGAAATTTCTCCCACAAAGTAAACATGGGAGGGTCGGGCCTCTGCCTACCCCCCCACCCCCGTTAATGCCCACTCATCTACTAGATGACCTTTAACTCGCCTCATACTAATATTTATAAAAAGGGAGGGCCTGCCAGGAGCAAAGACCTGTATTTGGTTATAGTCAAGCCATCTTAGTACACAAGTTAAGGAAGCTATTCAGAATCCTCTGTAGGTCAAGTTTCGGGCCCAGGAAAAAACCCAGTATCTCCTTATCTATCCCCGTGAGTTAAAAATGCCTGAAAGCCTGCAGGTCCCAGGCCCCAGAAGTAATTAGCATTCCCCTGTCAGTTAACATTTACAGACCCTCAGTATTTCCTTATCTCTTCCTGTCAGCTAGGGATGTCTCCAGACCTGATGTTCCAGTTAGAACAGTTGCATAGCAACGTACCCACTCCCCTGCCCTTTTGCTATATAATGCTCCTGAGAAAAAATAAAATTTGCAGCTTAATCAGAATATAGACTTGCTGTCCATTTTCTTGTGTCTCTTGTCCCTCCATTTTTCTTCTCCAGGGTCCGGTTACCTGATTTGTGTCCCACTGGTCAGGACGGCCAATCAACTCCAGGGACATCTCAGCACCTACCCCAAGACTAGGGATAAAGGCATTCTGCAGATATTTGCATGGCTAGTACGTTACAGACTGAGCCATCTCCCTAGGCATGGTTCTTCTTGTGTGTTCACATTTCTCATTAGCTACTCTCTTACTGCCTATTTATTATCTCTTTTCCTCTTTAGAAAATTTGCAAATTTTATCTTAAGAAAGAGACTTTATCTGTTTTATTCACCTAGAAGAAAGTTAAGTATAAAGTATAACCAAGTAACCATTTAATAAATGAATTAGCAGTAGACATAATTGTTTAGGGTTTGATCCATATGTAGAGAAAAATTAACTTGTAGAAAGTGTTGAATTATTCTCTCTATTATGAAATTCCTTTTCTTTACTATGAATAGACAATCTGCTTATTAATAAGATGATATGCCATTTTGGGACTATCCATGGTGATCACAATGGGTGAATACATTCAAAAGGAGGCACACTGTGTGCCTAATACAATTTTAGGGCAGAAGAAGTTAAAATGTGTGTAATACAGTTCTACATCATTTGTGCATTCTGTAATAAGTGATGAATATCTTCCAAATGGATGTTGTCACTATTTACTTGAAAAAAACTTCAGGAATATTTTTAAATAGCATCTAAAGAGTTATAAGTGATTCTGATATTCCTTCAGTTTTTCCAACTTGAGAGCAACATTGTGTCACCATAAAATTAACAAAGTATCATGAAATTCAAACATTTTATGACTTTTAATTTCCCCCCTTGCTTTAAATTTCAAGTTATAGTCGTATATAGAGGTTGTTTTTTCTTCTAATGTGAAGAGAAAATATTTTCTGCTTGTATAGTGAGAAAAATTACTACTGGTAAAGTATTAGATCACTATGATCCATTTGAAACTGTATTGTAAGGAGAAGTGGCAGGCTGTATTTTGTTGGTTAATCTGCTGTTACTGAGCTTTCTACAGTACTGCTTCCTCCTGATCAACATTCTTTGATATAGGTATGCTCTATAGCTGATTTGCCTATCTTAATCTTAATGAAACAAAGAAGTTTGACAATACAAAGTTTACATAAATGTATATATGTATACATATGTATACATTTATGTATGCATATATGTGCATGCATAATGTATGACATACCAGTGGCAGCAGGAATTTTTAAATCATAGAACTTAGTTTACTCTAAACAAAACCAGTTAAAATTTGAACACATTTTTATCAGCCCAACAAAAATTGTGTGAACATAAGAATTGTAGGTAAACTCTGGAATAGCTTTAAGTACAAAAGAACTATTTGATACCCCTGAGCACCTCATACTGGACATTAAATGGTCTCTGTAAGTATAGTTCTATAGGCCAAAATATGTGGTCAGTTACAAATTGGAGCATTTCATAGATATTTCATTAATGCTATCTATTTACTCTGTGAAAACATTAAGTATATTCTAATTCAAGAATCATTACTGGTTATTATTCTCAGATTTGTAGCTAATTCACCCTTCTGACTTAAAGATACAAAGTGGGTGGTTATAGTGGATATTAAATTAGGATCTTACCGCAGTAAGAAGCCATTGTCAAAAATATTCCTTATAAACTCTCTTCTTAAGATTCTTCTCTAAATGAGAATCTGTGTGTCCAGTGGAAGAGAAGGTAAAAAGATTCTGCCACAAATAGCACCTGTCTCTGGGGGTCTATTTGTCTCTGGGGGTCTTATGTTTTGTCATCTATCCTGACAATGGCAGCAGGTAGAACCTACCTAGAAAGTAGCAAGGTATATGCATGGAGTTGCTGGTTTTGACATTACTCTCCCATCAAGAGGCGCAAGCTGGGACAATGAAGGAAACTATGCCTCTCAGGAAGTAGCAGAAGAGACTACTGGGCACTCATCAGTGGGATGAGACAACTCAAGTCGCATCTCAGAGGCTCTGGAAATCAGACTGACATACAAATTAGACCACAAAAGTAGACCAGGACTGGTGTGCTACAGGTAGCTGGGTTTACTTCATATCTTTGAAAAGACTGTTTGCAGCATTTCATCTCAAATGTCTAGGACTGAAACTAAATTATACATCTCTGTTCTTATCAGTGAAATCCTAAAATGAGGCCATGAGATGTAAAGGTGTTTGACACATACTCCTGGTGTCTTAGTTAGGGCTTTTAATTGCTGTGATAAATCACCATGGTCAAAATAATTAGCAGAGAAAAAGTTCCAGATTATTATCCATACAATAAGAAAACATTCATGAACTCAAGCAAGGCTGGAAAGTGGAGACAGGAGCTATTGCAGAGACCATGGGAGGAAGCTGCTTACTGGCTAACTTCACTTGGCTTGCTCGGTCTGCTTTCTTATAGAACGCAGTACCATCAACCCAGGGATGACACCTCCTATAATGGACTGAGCCCTCACATTGATTATTAATTGAGAAAATGCCTTACAGCTGTATGTCATGGAGGCGTTTCCACAACTGAGAATCCTTCCACTTTGATGAAGCTATCTTGTGTCAAGTTGACGCACAAAACCAGCCAGTTTGATCCTCAGAACCCGTGAAACCCAGAACCAACTCTCCACAAAGTTGTCCTGTGATCACAGTATGCACACTTCTCCAAACACATACTACACGTGCACTCACGTGCAAGCACAGACATCATGCCTATGAATCACTAAAATCAGAACTTAAATGAGAAAAGATAGGTGATTTATGGTGACAATGATGTATTAAATCATGTGAGTAGTATTGTTAAATAATTGTCACAAAATAGCTCAATATACAATAAAATATTGTAGATTTATTTGTGTCTCTCTGTGTGTGTGTGTGTGTGTGTGTGTGTGTGTATGAGTGTTTTGCCTGAATGAATGTGTGTCATGCGCATGGCTGGTGCCTGTGGTGGGAATCAGAAAAGTGGATCCTGTCTCTCTGAATTGGAAGTAGAAATGATTTTGATCTGCCATGTGGGTATTAGAAATCAAACACAAGAACTAGAAAACCAGGAAATACTCCCAACCTATGAGCCATCTCTTCAGCCCAACATTTAAATTATTATTAAAAATTATTTTAAAATTATTAAACCCATAAATCAGAAAATAACAGAAGAGAGAAAACTCTACAATAGAGAAAGTGATAAAAATGAAAATTTTATTTTAAATGAAACAATGTTGAGTAATAGGATGAAGATTTTGTTTAACAAGCTGGAGCATTCAGATGAAATCCCCAGTACCACAAACTGTTGATACAAGATAAAATTGATAAAAATTGTTAGATAAAAATAGCCTTAATACTAACAATAGCGTGCTTGAAACCCTACAATGTCTTTCCCAGTGTATATAGTACAGCTAGTTATCAGACTTACACTCACAAATGTGCACGCACACACACACACACACACACACACATAAGCAAAAAACAATGATAGTTTGTCTTTTGTTATATTTAAAGAAAAAAATATAAAATCCTCTCAAGGCTTGTCAAGTTCTCCAAACCTATTCTTCACAGTGGCCTGTAAAGTTTCATCTCTGGTTTTACAGTCTCATTCTGCCTTTCCTGTGAAATAATGATTAATTTTCATACAAAAAGAAAGAAAAAACCTTCTGGATAGGAGACAGGAAAAGGACACAAGAGATAAAATAAAGGGTAATTATGATTTGTGACAGTATGCTGATTACTTACATGAAAATGACATGTGTCCCAGTATTTTATACAACTACTTTGTGAATAAAACTTAAAAACAAAATTCCAAAATTACCTGTGGGGATGAGTTATATAACCATTTTGACTAAAACAAATAAGAAAATTTGAGATCAAATGTTTTTACCCAATTTGTACCAATAAATAAATAAAATGATCCTTATTTCATTGTTTCCCTGTGAAAAAGCAAGGGAAAGAAGAGACAGTATTCCTATCTTGTAATCATTGAAACAAAGTACTAAAACGCAAGAAGGAAAGAAGAGACACTGCTCCTATCTTTGTAAGAAGACAGGAGAAGTAGACTATTTCCAAGTTCAAGAAAAACAACTGCCCATTTTAATTTCTGTGTAGATTGGATGTAGACATATATGTAATTCATTTAATTGTGAGGAGTCTAAATATTTATATAAAAGTCATAGATTGGGGTTAACACACAAGTAAGTAATAACAATGATAATAAAAATGGTGAATAAAAATACCATAATCACCTTAATTTAAAATTACCAGAATGGCTGTATTTATACTTGTTAAAGTTGTAGTTGGGCTGTTCTTACCCAAGAGAAGAAGACTGGGATTAGCTCTTCATAACTGAAGTATTTATTGAGTCATTCAGATTGGTCTCAAGGCACATCCTACTGTGACTACAAATCTAAAAAGCTGGCCCAGAGTTTGTAAACTAGGGGATGTAGAAAGGCAAAAATTACAAGTTGAGTACATTCTTCTGATGCAGCCATGTCAGCTGTTTGCAAGCATAACAAGATATGAACTTTTAAGTTTGTTTTTGCTTTTTGTTTGTTTGTTTGCTTGTTTCTTAGTTTGTTTTGTTCTTTTGAGACTGGGTTTTTCTATGTAGTCCTGGCTGTCCTGGAACTCTATGTGACCAGGCTGGCCTTGAACCCAGAGACTGACCTGCCTCTAGGATATGAACTTTTAATAAGAAGAGGGCACAGACGTGTCACCATAGAATAACCATGGAGGAGAGCAGAGAGTCTAGCCGGTACAGAAGTCAAACCATGGCAGGTGGAGCTATGGTCCTTAAGCACTATGAGTGCCTCAGGGTCAGGCTGACCTCAATTTTAGCTCAAGGAAGAGTCAAGAATCAGTAAACATGTTTTTCTCACTTTATTAAAACATATTTTGAACAAAGAAAACTACTATAGATTAAAGTGATGGTTCTTGATAAAAATTCATTTAAAAACTCAAAAAAAAACTATTGGAAATGAATAACGGGGTCTTAAAATACATAACTAATGAATAACTAATGGATAGAGCAAAAATTTGCATTTGTAATAATAACCTTTATTTTTTAGGGGGGTGTGAGTGATACAACTCTGGAGCTACAAAGATATCCTGACTTATCAGGACGCCATGCTATACTTAAGCCACAGCAGGACAGCCCTGAAGAGGTAGAGCCACAGTAGGATAGCTCTGAGGGGTAGCGATGCAATAGGCCAGCTCTGGAGGCTGGAGCTGCAATTGGACAGCTCAACCCTGGAGAGAAAGGTGTCCTAACTTCTCAGGTACCCAGCCTACCTGAAGCTGGGGTGTGGTGGGGGACCATCTCCTGGTAGGATATACCAATCATGTTCCTGTCCAGGAGAGCTACTACAGCTAAACTCTGCACTCTTCCCTTAGAAGAAAGTCCTAGCAGAGCTATCTTCTTCCTGGTCCATAGAGGATACTTCTTTTGTTAACATTCTGCTAAAGGAGAAGCCCCTGCAGAAATGTAGCAATCTCCTCCAGGGGAAAGTTGTTAGGTTTTCTCCTCACCCTTGCTCAGCCCCCTTAGGGAGCTTCCCAGCAAGATTCTTCTGTTCAGTCTTGCTCAGTCACCTAAGGGAGCAACTCAGTCAGGGTTTTTAGTTCAGTCTGCTAAAGGATGTCCCAGCCAAGACTTTTGAGAAAGAGATTTATTTGAGAAAGATGATTCCAGGAGAGTGGCGGCCTTTTCCAGGGGGGTAAAAGACAGCCTCCAACTGAACAGGCAGAGAGACTTATATAAGGCTTCTTAGGAGCAGAGTTTTCCTAGTGAAAAGGGGGATTGATTAATTTTCCCCGCTCAGGGACTGGTTAGTTTAGTTTGTCAGGGGAAGAGATGGCTCTGATTTCAGAACCAATCTGTGTTTCTTTCACTGGTCCTTTTTAACATTTAGATTGTAATCTAAGGGCCAGGGTGCATTTCCTTCACTGGCTCTAACTCTAGGAACAAACTGTGTTTCTTTGACACTTGTTTCAGAGTCAGAGCATATTCCTGGGTGCAGGGATAAAGTTGTTCCTTCCCCTAGCTCAGATCTCGGATCCAAGGTGTCTTACATTCACTGGCTCTGGATTCCAAATCAGGGTACTCAGGGAATGGCTGGTTTTCCTGCTTCAGTAGGCCTTTTTACCCTACAATCTCCCTCCTCTCAGAACTAAATTATTAGACATAAAACCAGTAAGGATACAGATGTTTGGAAGAACAGGACAAACACAGAATCTAACGGATGATATAAATGAGTAAGTAATCAACCAGAAAACATAGAATCTTTATTTTCCAAATGTTCATGAAATAGAAAATATCCTCAGATATAAATAAAACACATGAAAGGTCCTGAAGTTAAAAGATTTTGAATGCAAAGCTTTGGGTTCAACTCGCAGAACCAACAGCAAAACACTGGCATATCTCAGAGAATGGCATTTGATCAAAATGAAATAAAAATTTAACAGCCTAAAGGTAAAGGTACATCTCTTCACACAGAAAAATTAAATAACAAACTTGTAAATATTTCACATACCATGAAGGAAGTCAAAGGAAAAATATAATACAGAAAGCAGAAACCTAGATGGCAGAATTTATGGGCTCCAACTAAAGCCATACTGAAAGGGAAGACACAGCACATATAAATTCCAACTTTATATTAGGAGGCACAAACATCAGAAAACTCTAATTTATGTTCCTATAAAATGGAATAGTAAAGACTAGCAAAATTAAGTCTATTGCAAATAGAAAAGAACTAAATGAAGCTAGCTCTTCATCTAAGAAAATCAGTTTGATTTCCAGTGTTGGGTTAGAGCTGGGGATGTAGTTCCGTGGTGCAGTTCTGCCTCAGATGCACACCATCCTGTGATCTGCCTCCAGCACCACGAATCAAGCAACCAAACAAAAATGAGTAAAGTTTATAGACCACTATTAAATTAAAAGTAATAAAGAGATGTAGCATGGATATCTAATCTCTGTAATGACACAGATGAATCACCACAAATTCTAACACAACTCAAAAATGACAACATGAGAATATTATGAACAACTGCACAGTAATTTTAACAACCTAGAGAAAAGGCGATCAATTACCAAAATCGTATCAAAATGAAATAGAAATGCTAATCCTAAAACCATTAAGGAATATGTTAGTTGGGGATAATTTTTCTCTTTTAAGAAATGAACATGCATATCCAGGTGCAATAGTACACACCTTTAATCCCATCACTCAGGAGGCAGAGGCATGTGTATAGATCTCAGTGAATTTGAGGCCAGCCTGACCTATAAAGTGAGTTCCAGTACAGTCGGAACTGTTACAGAGATAAACCCTGTCTATTAAAACTAAAAAAAAAAAAAAAAAACAAACTGAACACATAACAATTGCACCCATATTGCATGTGGGCATTTTCTCAACGACCTGAAGCATGTAACGACTGCTAATCTTACAGGATGTAGAATCCACCAAGGGATAAATATGATCCCAATAATTTATGTTTGTGAAGGAGTTTCTAAACTATGTGAATTGACATGTTAAAATCCACCCTATTGATGGGTGCCATCATTCCGGGAGTTGACATCCTGGACTGAACAAAAAAGGAAAAAATTTTCTTTACTGCCAATATTCATATCTCTTGCTTCCTGCTTGGATAATCTATCCAGAGACCTCACACTCCTGTCGCCATGCCTTCCCACAGTTGATAAGTACTGCAAACAGTGAACCAAATTAAACTCTTCTCTAATTTGCTTTTTTCAGATATTTTGTTGCAGTATCCAGAAACATAACAAATAAACATACTTCCTAAAAACATCTATTCACAAATGGGAGTGGTGAGTGCACTAGGGTCTTCATAGTGCAGATGTCAGTTGGTGTTGACATATTTGCAGTGACAGAACTTTGGAAGTTTGGTACAGATTAATGATTGACAAGTATCATGAAAAGACTGATAGGGACCAAAGGAAGGTTGCATGTTTATAAAAGGGCAACACAAGTGGTCCTCATGGTGATCAAAATACATGCATGTTCAATATATCCTAAACTGTGATGAATTATTAAACATCAAAGATACTGCAATCCAGATTCTTGTTTCTCTTATTAAAAATTATTGAAAATTGTTCCATACAAATTACTAGAAACAGAGCATAGAGTAGACTGTTAGGAATACAGCTCTCATTGACTGGCCACTCCCACAGTCACAGTCTCATCCTTACCCCAGCACAGAAACAGGATGGACTGTAGGCTGAAGATTTTGTGGCTGGGTTGGTGCTCAGTTCCTGCACTGAAAGTCTTGCTGATCACAGGAGATAGGACTGTGTATCTGCTATCTGACTATGCACCAGGCTACATATCTGCCATTGTTAGAAGTCATAGCTGAGGTCATCTTTGTAGATTCCTGGGCTTTCCCCTTGCACTAGGTTTCTTTTCTTCCCTACCCTGAAATGTGCACCCTTTGCAGTTATCTCTTTCAGAAATCTTCTCTTCTACCCCCCACTTGGTTCATTTTGTTCCCATGCCCAACTGCCCCTGGTCCACTCAAAAGATCTCTTCTATTTCTCCTTCCCAGGAAGATCCAAATGTCCACACTTGAGCCCTACTTGTTAATTAGCATCTCTGGGTCTATGGATTGAAATACATTTATCCTTTATTTTACAGCTAATATCCACTTATAAGTGATTATGTACCCTTTTTGTCATTATGAATCTGGGTTATCTGACTGAGTTTTATTCATTTGTTTGCAAATGCCATTGTTTTTAACAGCTGAGTAATATTCCACTGTGCAAATATACCACATTTTCTTTATCCATTTTACAGTTTAGAGGTATCTAGGTTGTTTCCAATTTGTGACTATTATGGATAAAGCCACAATGCACATAGCTGAGTAACTGTTCTTGTCATATGATACAGTGTCGCTTGAGTATATGCCCAAGAGTGGTGTATCTGGGTCTTGCAGTACATTGATTCCCAATTTTCTGAGAAATGACCATATCAATTTCCAAAGTGACTGTACAAGTTTGCATTCCTTTGCCCAATGGAGAAATGTTCCCTGGCACCACATCCTTTCCAGTATGAACTGTTACTTCTGTCTTTGATCTTAGCAATTCTGAGAGATATAAATGGAATCTCAGAGTTCTTTTGAAAGTTTCCCTGTTAGGTAAAGGTGTTGAATATTTCTTTTAAAATTCCTTGGCTGTTGTAATTCTTCTGTTCAGAAATCTCTGTTGAGATAGTTGAGATATGTACCCCATTTTTAGTTGGATTATTTGGGTTTTTTGATGTCTAGTTTCTTGACTTCTTTATATATTTTGGATATCAGCCCTCTGTTAGATGTGGGGTTGGTTAAGATCTTTTCCTGTTCTGTAGGCTGCTGTTTTGTTTTATTGATAGTTCCTTTGCCTTACAGAAGCTTTTCTGTTTCATGAGGTCCAATTTATTTTAATTCTTTTTTTTTCCATACATTGTTTTGTTTTATTTTTTCCATTCAAGAACATAATTAAAGATAAAAAAAAATTTTTTTTTCCTTTCTTCCCCTTCTCCCGGTCCCCTCCCACTACCCCCCACCCCTCCTCCCTCCCCCTTCTTCCTTGAAAGAGGGCATGGTGCCCTGCCCTGTTGGAAGTCCAAGGCC
>PVIU01004192.1:0-131120 GCA_004026605.1 Ondatra zibethicus
TGTGTGTGTGTGTGTGTGTGTGTGTGTGTGTGTGTGTGTGTGTGTGTGTGTGTGTACACAGATGCAAGTCTTTATGCCCAAACAAGTGGTACTATTGTCTAATGCCATTCAATTCCCCTGACCCCTCTTACAAATTTCATAAAGAGAGAAAGAGGCCTATGTCTTATTCAGGTCAACTCACACAAGTGTTTACCCCAGCGTCTTCACCCTCATAGGTATGCACGGAACATTTTCTGATAACAAATTAAAGTGGAAATACAGAACTGATTTGTGAAGTTCAGGCTCTATTTCTTTGCTCAAAAAAATGTGAAAACAAACCCGATGACTCAAACTGAACACATCTAAATGTCCAAAATTCAAGTAGAGATTATTTCTATCATATGTATAGACCATGTTATTAAAGTTTGGAAGGTAAGTATAAAAAAGAACACAGACTTTCTCAAGCTTGCTATTAAGGTCATGTATATCTCCATTCAGTGAATATAATTTTATTTCTTCAAAAACAGTCCCCAGTACCATGCAAACCAGAATGACCAATTTGAGAAATTAGGCAAAGGCTGTGTTTAAAACCTCTCAACATTACACAGGCCGGTTACACAGCACGGTGCGCCCATCTTCAGTGCCAGGGAGTTGCTAATGGCTACAAAGTCTAATGATATCCCACTGCTCTCCAGCTTCTCTACCTCCTTCCCCTCTTCTCTATGTCATTTAATTTTTATTTTATCTTATGTGTGTGCACACATGTTTGTGCACACACACGTGAGTGCAGGTATGGATGCATGTTTGCGTATACCAGTGGAAATCAGAGAGCAACCTTGGCTGTTATTCCTCAGGAGCCATTCTCTTTGTTTCTGGAGACATGGTCTGTCATGGGCCTAGGTTTAGCAAGTAGGTTACAGCTGGCCGGCCAGCAGGTCCCAGGAGTCTGCTTCTCCAGTGCTGGGATTAGAGTGTGAATTGTCAGGCCCAGTCTTTTTCATATGGGCTCTGGGGATCAAACTCAGAACCTTGTGCTTACACGGTGAGCTTTCCTTCCTGCTGAGATATCTCCCAACCCCTCCATTTTCCCCATTATCTTACTTCTTTCTCCACTAGTCTCCTGTTTTCTTTGTCATACTGCATTAAAGAGACTAGTCGTTGCCCGCACACCTATTTTCTTCTAGGTGTGAGTACCCCTGCACACAGCCCCTTTCTACCACATCACTTAGCAACAGTGGCGGCCTGCTTTTCCCACTCTTCTGAAGCAAGGCTACACAACGACTTCTTCTTGGAGTCCGTGGGGGTTCTTAGGAACCACCCCATACTTATATGATTCATCTAAGTAGATTTCTGTTGCAACCAAAGGAGTCCCAAGCACCCATATTCTTAGTTCTGTTGTGGTAGGACTGCCCAGTGGTACCCAGGTGATGCTGAGTCAGGATATAAAATAGCTAGTTAATACTCAGGGGGTGTGCTAGGAAGCATCGAAATATCTGGAAATACTTTGTACTTTACAGTGGGGTGTTTTAGGATCTTTTGGACAAGGCTCTTGGACTACATGTAAGCACCTTACTAAGGCTATTAAATGAATTCTGTCATGCAAAACAGGGAGAATTCTCATTGCTATTGCCCACTAAGCCCCTACCTATGCTGTAGGCTTAGCTGGAAATAGGTGATCGGCGGTTTCTTCTTTCCTTCATTTTTTTTTAAATTTCTTTTTCTCTTCACAAAGAATGGCAAACATTTAAAATAGGGAAAAATAAAGTGGACTTTATCTCCCTGAAAGGAATGGCTGTAGAACAGAAAAACCCTTTTCTATCTCCAGAAGGGAATTGTGGCAAGAGAATGGCTTTATAGGGAATTACTGGTATTATCAAAGGCTTTTCAAAATAGACTTGAAATGAATAGTTATGTGCTGGTTTTATTACTGCTTTGAGGGTTTACATTTTGTTTTTGTATGGTATTTTTCTCTCCTCTATGAGATGGTTGCTAGGGCTGAAGAGCAAATAACCTTTATTGTGTTGGAGTTGGGACTGAACATAATTATCTTATAATTTAGGTTCACCACGCCACTTTTGACAGTTATATTATGAGCTTTGAGGGAAATCGAGCCCATGTGCTCTAAGCTGCTTCCTCTCCAGGTGACCTTCAGGTTGGGATGTCTCTGTTCTCATCTCCCCCTCCCCATCTCTGCTCTGAGATAGCCTAGGGACCAGATGATGCTGGAGGTAAACCAGATGGCCCAGTGTTGGCACTGCTGAGTTACAGCATGGCTTGCTCTGAACACTGTCCCCAGTCAGTGTATTTCAGGTGACTATGCACAAGATTCTCAAGGATGCGGTCGGCTGTCACTCCAGGTGCACCACGTGGCTTATCACACAGAAACAGCAGGAACAAATCAAGGCCATGTTCTTGTACCCTTCATGAGCATTTTTTTCTTTCTTTCATTTTTTAAAATTTATTTTTATCTTATGTGTGCAAATGTTTGTCTTCATGGTGTGTGTGTGTGTGCGCTATGTGTGTGCCAGGTTGCAAGAAGACATTGGATTCTCCGGAGCTGGAGTTATAGGCCGTTGTTAGCCACCACATGGGTTCTGCTTTCTGGTCTTCTGTAAGAGCAGTAAGTATTCTTATCCATTGAGTCCGGCTGAGTCATCCCACCCCGTCTTATCCCACTCCACCTTTTAAAAAAACTTTGTTTTGTTTTGCTAAAGGGCTCAGGATGTCCTCAAAATTGCTGTGTAGCCGAGGATGACCTTGGACTTTGGTTCCTCTGCTTCTACCTCTCTACCACTAGGATGATCTGTGGGCACCACCGTGCCTAATTTAGGCAGTGCTGGGTATTAAACCCAGAGCTTTGCCAAATAAGCCGCATCTCTAGACCATCAGAGTTGGTTTGTCTTCATTTCTGGCTGATCTTTAGTTGGTAGGCTTCTTATCTCATTGTCCCCGAGCATTTCTCTAAAGGGAGGTAATGAGCTAAGCAGCTCAAACACATCAGGGAATGTGCTGCTTAAGAAAATCCCTCTTTCGAATAGCCATCGCTCTCCTTCCTTCCTTTCTACTGCTCTAGTAGAAGTTGGGGACCCATCCGTCATCTTCATAAGATGACAATTACAGAGGCTCATGCACATCTTTTAGACACGAGGTCATCTTTGCCTCACCATTAGCAGATTCCCATGTTTAGCACAGGCTTTCCCCTTTGATGTTTTTGCAAATCTCTTTATAGCATTTGGTCTCAACCTTCCTAATGCTGCGACCCTTTAATACAGTTCCTCACGTCATGGCAACGCTCAACCATAAAATTATTTTCATTGATATGTCATAACTGTAATTCTGTTACAGTTGCAAATCATAATATAAATATCTGTGTTTTCTAATGGTCTTAGGCGACCCCTGTAAAGGGGTCATTCAGTTCCTAAAGGGTTATGACCCACAGGTTGAGAACCTTTGCTTTATAGCCTTGTGTACACCATGGCCATGGAATAGCAAGGAGCCATCTGTCCCTTGTCCACATCAGCAGGGACCACAGAGGCATGTGACACTGTCTTTCACTCTGAACATTGCCAACTGAAGAGCTGATGAAATCCAGGCTCCTGGTGTGCATGGCGTCTCTTAGAAGTCTTGGATGTTCTTGCCTCCAGTGGTTCCTCCCGCTCTGTTTATCCCTCGTGGCCCTCTGGCAGCTGAACTAATCCTGCCCTGTTCGTCTCTATTGTTGTGTGAACTGATAAGCCTCTCTAAATTCCCAACATAGCACCAGACTCGCATCTTGGTAATGGGGAGAACGGGGCTCACAGAGTGTCTGCTGCACAGAGCCCCCTTCCCTCCCACCCCGCCCCACCAAGAGTTGGGCTGAGCCTCAGCAGACATGCGGACATACGTATAGGTGAATTGGCAGCATGGCAAGTGACACCCAAAAGAGTTCTGTGTCCATTGACCTTAAGTGACAGCCTTAGAGCCACTGACCGTTTCTTCTTAGGCTCCCAGTTCTTATCCTTAATAAGTGATTTGTAAGGTGTCTGAACTAGGGGGAAAATCTTCAAAGACCATCTCATCTAGTCCACCAACCTCTTTTGCTGATAAGGACACTGCATTCCAGCATGGCTTTGTAATTTGCCCTGAGAGGTGTAGCTAGTGAAGAGATGGGTATAAATTCTGCTGTGGAATTTCCCATTGGGTTCAGCAGAGGTAAACGCTGGCTTCCACAGAGCTTCTTCGAATACCTAGTTTAGACAGCACAAGGCACTGTGGGAGATCGGAAGAATGAAACTTGGCTCCCCCACAGCTCTTAGCAACACAGATGTGTGATGGACACAGCTGCACGACTTGGCAGGAGAGTCACTGCGGTCTAAGCTGTGACAAACTGGGGCAGTCATCCTGGCCCTTTTGTTCTGGTGAGCCTACTACTACCAGCAAGGGGTCGAGCTTCCCTACCCTGGGCTGAGAGTTAGAACAGCAGGTAGCATCAGAGGAGAGAGGAGCTGATATCCATGTGTAGTGTGTGGACATAAACTCGCCAGTCTATAGTCAATCCCTTCTGCCTTGGCCACGATTAGATGCCCTCCTCGGCTTCTAGGCACGCATAGCCACTGCCTGGGCATATAGACTTGAGTGGGGACTCCATCCTTCTAAAATTCAATGTCTTCATCTCCAAGATGCTATAAATAGCGTCACCTACAGTACTGGCTGACAATAAAGACTACATCAGGTAACATGAACTTTTTAGCACCCAATAAATCCTTCTTACTGGGGCCACTGTTCTTTAGCTGCTGCTTTCGCGCCAGCCCTGAGAACGCTCCTTTTGCTGTCCTTCCATCATTTCCCAGTGTCGCTTTCCCCACGCTTCACCTCTCACCTAAGCTTCCTGCTTCTCTTCTCGTTGCCTGCAAGTCCTTTGCTCCGTTTCCTGCTCTCCACCCTTCCTGTTTCTACTTCCCCTATTTCTACTCTTTTCTCTCTGGTTTGGATTCCTTCTTTCACTTCCAATCCATTCCCCACTGGCTTCCTATTTCTCTACTTTCCTACAGTTTCTGCCCTTCATCCCAACTCATCACTTCTCCCCTGCCCATTTCTCTCCACAGTTCTGTGTTACTGTCTCACCTTCTTTTTCTTCTTCTTCTTCTTCTTTTTTTTTTAAATCTCTCCTCTCTGCTTCTGCTTTTGACTTCCCTGTAGTCTCCAGGACTCACCCTTCTCTCATCTCCAGAGGATACCCAAGCCTTACCCCCAGTCTCTCCTCTTCATGGTGTTTGCCTAGAATCGTACTTAGTTCTTTTGGCAGACTGTCTGAGAAGTCCACAGTGAATCTTACCTCATGGCATTTCAGACCTTCATAGAAGTCATTCCCCTCAGTCTGGGCTACACCTTGTGACCCCAATCTAACACATGACCTACAGCAGCTCCGATACAGTGTCACTTTCAAGCTAAGATTAAAAAAAGAAAGTAATGTCTGTCTCGATGCTTTTTTGACTATAGGGAACACGTCTATTATGCTGTAAACCACCTGACATCAGACCAAGAAACTCAAGCCTCCACCAGAGAGAGCCTGTAGCTGGCCAATAACCAGCAGAGCTCTCAGTCCTCCCAGGTGCCTCTCTGTAGCCCCTCTGGCATCTTCGCTGGACCTCCCTAAAGATCCAAGTCAGAGGTTCCCAGCCAAGATGCTCCTGGACTCCCAACCCAGAAAAACCATAAGGTAATCAGTGTTTGTGACTTAAGGTAGTTATATTTGGGGGGAACTTAATATGCACTCTTTGGGCCTCGGTCTCCTTGGGACATTTAGAGGTTATTCAAGTCTGTTCAGTCAAATGGTCTAAGAGGAGGCAGCGCTGGATGCTGTGAGGCCTATCCCTTCTGTTTTCCACAGGAAGCCCAGTGCAACCTTCACCTCTTTGTATTTTGAGCTCCACATCTTTGTATTTGCCTCACATTTTGGCTCCTATTATCTGAAGTCTGTTTCTAATTTCTGGCAGAATTGCAGTGGCCTATTGTCGCCTCGTTCTGCATGACATGCCAATTTCATGTCAGAGTCACGGCTATTGTCTCTGTCCTCTGATAATCTCTCTTGTTTTGTAAAATTCCCATAGAACGTGCGACTCTAGGAAGTTGCCCTTGTGCCTGATCTTAGTGTTGTGTGGACACAAGATAGGGGTGGGTGACAAGCAGGCAGACAGCCTGTCTGCCATTGAGGCATCTTTTCTTCTTTAAAAATTTGCTCTCCAGATTTCAGGTTCCCTTCCAACTCCTATAAAGACTGGAACATATTAAATAAAAGCCGAGTTGAAATTGGATGGAATGTCTCAGGCACTTAGATTCAGAGCTGTCTTTCAGGGGGGTCTGTGGGGAAGGGGCCAGGGCATGTCTGCACAGCTAACATAGAGGAAGAAGGTTTCCTTTTCTTTCTGTTACCATTACATCTTTAAGCAGAGACAACATTTTTTTTTCCTTATGCAAGGCCTGTAACCTAGGATCCATCACTTATGTATGGTGTCCATGGCAACCAGGCAATGGTATGGGATCCCTTCTCACTGGGGAATTCCTTTTATGGCTCATTTCCAAAACCAGCATGGCCAGTACAAGAGACTGCAGTTTCCCAGTTGCTTAGCAACCAGATCCTATGCTCTAGTCTCTAGGAAAAGCAGGCAGATTTTTTAAAAAGTGTTTGTCGTCAGAATCATATGTTACATTCTCTCTACTTTGTCTCTTTAGAATAAAATAATTAGCGTGTGATAAGGATGCGGGAAAGGGCAAGGACTCCCTCCTTGTTCATGCCTCCACTGCTCCTGGTGGGCTGCTGCACAGGGAGAGGGAGGGACACGGCAGCGAGCTTTCAGCTTGTAATTAAGCAGTGCGAGCCATCTGCACACATTTTTACCGTCTCGTGGGGACATCAAGTATGTCTTAAGCCAGCAATCTGTGATGCATTCCCTCCCTCAAACCAGAAAAGCCAGGCCCCACCCACAGGTGTCATTTGACCACGCATTCGCTTACATTCCTAGGGGGCTGGGCAGAGTCAGTGTGCTGAGAAAGGGCAGGAGACCTTGTATCTTTGAGTGACAGCGGTGGGATGGCCCCATGGATGATTCCACCTCCCTGGTGATAGGTGAGCTGTTGCTATATCTAGTAGGTACAGACCAGAGATGATGCTAAACATTCTTCCACACAAAGGACAAGAAGTATCTTGCTGGCAGCGCAAAGAGGCTAAGGTTAAGAAACTGACCTACAGGAATCAGAGGATGCATCTGTCTTGTTCAGATCCAATAGTCTAGATAGCTAGGAGGGATGTTATTCCAGCCCAAATTTCTCTATGACGAGGAAGCTCAAAGCCCCCCCCCAGCAGCTGATTAAGAAAAAGGGTTGATCAGTTAGCCCTCTGGAGTTTGTGACAATGGAGGTAATCCACAAACAGACCTCCCCGTAAGGAAGGACAGCAGAGTTGATCAGGCAGCCTCGGCACTGGACAGAACCAACCTCACTAGGAGACAACCAAGATTAGCCATCACACGTGGGTCCTTAGGATTTGAATTCAGGCCCCTGCTCTTGCAAAGAAGTGCTTCACCCACGGAGCCATTCCCTCAGGCCAGGAATCACATTTGTATAGTAATAGTGAGGACAAAGGATTATGTGTATTTGTGTGTCGTCCCCCCCCCCACATCCACATATCTATATATGTGCCTGGTGTGGGAATGAGCATAAGGCAGGCACTTGATGACATAATATATGCATTGATATAAATAATCTTACACTGTGCTACCAACTCTTCCCCAGGGATGCTGAGAATGAGGCTAAGGGCTGTGTGTTACGAATATGCAGTTGTCTTCCCTATTACGTCACCTACAACAATCAGATTTCCCTCAGGATACTATGCTTGTGCCAGATGTCACAACATTACGTAAGCAGGTTTCAAACCTATTTCTATTTTCAGGTTGTGCTACCTCTTGTGGGGTAATGACATCACATTCGGTTTTTGTGTGTTATGTGATGGTGGTGGTGGTGGTGGTGGTGGTGGTGGTGGGTGTGTGTGTATGCTGGGTACTGAGCACAGGGCCTTGTGCATGTTAGTCACTTGGTCTACAACTAAACTACACCCAAGTTTCCTGTATGAATTTAATACATTTAGTTACCTTTTTCCCCAGTTGCTTGAAATCTTGAGAAAACCTAAGGGTAGCTCTTGGTTTTCACAAGATCAGTTCCTTTCATAATTTCCCAAGCTGTAGTAAATGCCCTGTTGGCCCCCCCCACCTTCTAACCTGACCTTGTCCAGAAGCCCCATGAGCCCCAGATCACCTGCAATGTCCTGACTCTTATTATTTCTTTCTTGAAATTCATTCATCAAAATGGCATCAGCTTTCAGCCTGTGTTTAAAGTAAAGATTGGTAACATTGTCTTGTTTTTCCCCCTTATTCATTCTAGCAAGCTCCCCAAACAGGGTAGCCTTTTGGAGACAGAATCCTCCAGTCTCCAGTCCCCTCCTGGGTCATAGCAATTGGCATCTCATCTTCTATAGTTTGTAATTTGTCTTCTTGCCTTCTCTTCGCTCTTGTTAAAATTTGCCTGCCCAGGTTTCTCCCCCTGGCCCAGATTCACTTAACCTCACTACATGGGCTTCTCATTGAATATGGACAGCCCTCCAGAAGCTGCAGCTTCTGATCTAGATGTCGTGTGATCCCACCCAAGTCTACTCAACTGACTTCAGTGCCTTGACAGTGCAGGCCTAAACACGTCACAGCCAACCCCCCCACCCCGAGATAATTAAATGATGCTAAATATAGAAGCTGCTGGCTCATCCTTCCCAAAAAGATCTATGGACTCTCACCTGGAAGCCACCGTAACTGGGAGACTGGCAGAGGATGCTCATCAGGCACAGAGGAGCCCAACTTTGATGAGGACAGCACACAGTGGCTCTTGTCTTTGAGCCAAGGCAGGTGGGAGCCAGTGTAGTCACAGCAGACTCCAGAGCTGCCTGAGACAGGATGGCCCTGGGGTTACCAGAAGCACCAGAGGCTCTTGAAGCTGTGCAGATCAGGGCAGTGGCAAAGGAGTCAAGGCAGGCTGTGCAGAGGTCAAAGGGTACTGGGCAGCAAGTCTGGGATTCAGCTGACAGGTAGGAGATTCAAAACAGAGACCCTTGAAGCTCTGAAGGCTTTATAGCTGGGTAGGCAGTAAACTCAGAGAAAGCCCTGCCATTAGATTGACTGAAAGGGACCTTGTCAGCTCCTGAAGGCAAATCCCTAGAACAGGAGCCAGGAGGAAACATTGAAGGTGGGCCTGATGCTTTTTTTTTTTTTTTTTTGAGACAAGAAATTCTCTCCCTGTTCTTGCAAACACAGTAGAGATTCCTAGATCTGTCAGCTAGTCAGTTAGCAGTATTCCTCGGGTATCGCCCCACCACAGGGCCGGTTCTCACCCAGTCCCTGCACGGTGTTAGCTTCATAAGCCGCTCCAAGAGAAACATTTCTGTAGCCACAAAGCTTAGGATATTTGCACATTCCAGGTCCTTCCTGGATTTCCATGGCATTTTTAAGAGCCCTGCAAACTGCCTAATGGAAATCTGTTCAATTGTTTCCACTTCAGTATTTTTCAGATATAGCCAACAACAGGATCCAGCAGGGTCCTTTTGTTCTGTTGTGACGGTGAGTATCCTGAGGACACACTTTGAGAAACATTGTTCTAGAACATTCCTGTTCCCATGTTCCCAGGCCCTTCACAACCTGGTCCTGCCCTTGCTTCCCAGCTTTTCCTTCCTTTCTGCCCCCTACATCCCAGTGGCACTGAACCTCCCCCTCTGCACACTCCTGTTGGACATTTCTCTTTTCTACAACAGGTGATTCGGCGTGGTCCTCAAACACAGAAGGACAAAAGCAGAGCCCGGTCACCTCCTTGGATCTTCCCTACCTCCGTGTCTGCCTATTCTTTGAGGCTTACTTCAAAAGTGGTATTTGATTCATGCTCTGTCCTATCTCTGCTTCTCATCACTATAAATAACATTTCCTCCTCTTTACCCCTTCCTGCCCCATATCCATTACTCTTAAGGCACTTTGCAGTTTTTTTTATCCCCCCCCCTTTTTTCTCCCAGACAGGTTTTCCTAACCTAGGCTGGCTTCAGAGTCTCTCTATAACTTAGGCTGGCCTTGAACTGATCTTCCTACCTCCATTTCCCAAGGGCTAGGATCGTAGGCATTTATGTTGTACTGGGGAATCAAACCTAGGGCCTTGTGCCTGCTGAGCAACCATCTTCATATGAGCGCCAGCACTGGCCCACTTGGCACATTTTGATCTGTATGTAGCCATTTATGTTTCTCCCCCTTAGGATAAGATCTGCTTCTGATTCATTTTCCTTCCTCCTGCGTTTATAGGAGTGTTCAGGGGAGCAGACACATGGTCACTGAGCCCTGAGGTCCGGCAAATTCTCCTCTCAGCACTCAAGCCAGTGATGACAACTATTGAGCTCACCTGTCGCCAAGCCACACTTGCTGGCATCTCAAGGCCTCTTCAATGACAGGCCCCAGGGTGCCTCTCAGCACAGCGTTCCTAAGAGGCCTAACCAATGGGTGAGGTTGGCATGAGAAAGAAAGTCTCTTTGTTAACCCTGAAGTGAGAGGAGAGTTTAGCAAGCCGAATATAAGACTTCAAACTGGTGGCTGTCCATAAGAGAAAAGAGCAATTAGCAGAAACGATTCATTATGCTTTCATGTTCATGTCTAGTCTCAGGGCTAATTATCTGTACAATTAGCATGTTACCAAATGCAAATAATTGATGAGCCCGACTTCTTGGAATGAAACATGAGACTTGAGAAATGTAAATAGCTCTGAGTTCCTAACAGCTTCACTTTGGCTTTCCAGTAGGGCAGAGCCTGCGCATCAAAGAAACAATGTGAGCAGAACCCGTTGACATTTTCCAAAAACAGACAAAGCATTGGGATACGTGTGTGCTCAGATGACTTTAGGTCTCACAGGCTGGTTTCTAGCTGTGCGCCTTGGGCGTGTTACTTAACCTCAGTTTCCTCACGTTACTTACACGTTTCAGTCTTGCCATTCATAAAGCAATATAACAGCAGCGCCTAGTTGAAAGGCTGTTGTGGGAATTAAAGGACTACGCCCCGCACACGATCAATGAGAGCCACTGTTGTCAATATTATACTTCTAGGTTCGTATTCTATTTTATGTCAATGAATGGCTGCTTGCATGATTTTGTAGTCCATCAGGGATACTAGAGGGGAAGGGACCTATGCAGATGTCTTTGCTGTAACACCATCTATATATTTCTGTGGTCTGCAAATGACCTTTTAAAAACTAACAAAACTTGTAAGGTAAAAAATGAGGCTGGGAAAGAACATTCAAAATGTATACAGCCTTAGAACTCCAGCACTCACAGAAACAGTGTCAAATTCATGAAATATTGGACTTTGTAAGCCTCACTTTGCACAAACATTCACGCACTGCATCTTGGCCCTGAGTCTTTGGGCTCTGGCTTCAGCTCTAGAAAGGTAGGTCTGGGTGGCTGGTCACCTCCAACAAGAACAAGCTTCATTACAATTAAACAGTTCGTTTAAAGAGTAGCCAAGGGCCAGGGAGATAGGTCAGCTGGGAAAGTGCTTGCCATACAAGCCTGAGAACCTGGGTTTGAATCTCCGAACCTGTATAAGAAGCCAAGCAAGCATGATGACGCTCCTTTGAAATCATGGTGCTGGGCAAGCAGAGACAGGCAGATCCCTAGAGCTTATAATCTAGTCAGCCTGATCTCACAGGAGAGCCTCGGTGCTGTGGGGGTAATGTTCTTGTACACTGTAAAGATTTGTCACTCGTATTAGTTTAATGAAACACTGATGGGCCAGTAGCCAGGCAGGAAGTATAGGTGGGGCAACCAGACTAAGAGAATTCTGGGAAGAGGAAAGGCAGAGAGTCAGTCACCAGCCAGACTTAGAGGAAGCAAAATGAGAATGCCTTACTGGCTAAACATAGAGAGGAATTAGGGGTTAATTTAAGTGGTAAGAGCTACTTAATAATAAACCTGAGCTAATAGGCCAAATAGTTTATAATCAACATAAGCTTCTATGTGTTTCTTTGGGACCGAAAGGCTGCAGGGCTGGAAGGGAAGAGAAACTCCTGTTTACACTTCAGGTCCCTGTGTGAGACACTATCTCAGACACCAGGGTGGATGGTACCTGAGGAACGACGCCTGAGGTTGGCCTCTGGCCATAACATGTACATGACACACACAGAAGCTGCATTTTTTACTAGCTCATCGTTCCAGAACAAAAAGAGGTGTCTTCATAGCTTATCCAATTGCACCTTAGGAAAGCCTGACAGGAGGAAACACACTGGCTCTTAATATAAGCCCCTCCCTGCAGCTGTGTGTATTCTGTGATTTTAAGGCCTTCTGAATGCTCAGGTTGCTGTGTTGAAGGGGTGGCTGCACAGAGAGAGCTCGCCCCTGGATGTTCCAGATCATTAACGCGCTAGGAAAAAAAATACTGTGCAGGAACCAACATGACTTCTGAGGCTTGTCAGCTCCCCCATCTGCCCACAGCCTGTGAGGTCATTCACGTTTAAGGAACACAAGCTTTAGCGAGGTGGTTTGCACTGAATATGTCTGACTTGCTAGGTATTTTGGTAGGACCTAAATATAAACCCTGTGGCTTAATCGGCATATAAACCCAACCAGATATCCTGACCTGTGAGGCTCAGAGACACTAAGTAGCATGCTTGAGGTCACAAGTCTTAATTAACAAACCAAGATAACTTTCCTGAAGTCCACCTGCATATAAAACGCCCACGTTCTGGATTATGCTATCTGCCTAAGAGTAGATAGGGGTCAGAGAGAAGAAAGATAACTTCGGCCATCGCTATGAGCAAAACTGCATTCCTAACCACAAAACACTAACCTCTACTCTTGTTTAATCCTCACACAGGTATCATTACCACCACTACATACCAGAAAACCAAAGCTCAAAGGACTTATAATTGGGTGAAGGTAAAGCCAGAGTCACACACAGGCTGCCTGACTGCACTGGGTGTTTCTTTTCTGTTCTAGTTACTTTTGTGCCTTCATGTTTAAAGACAGCATTCACTCAAACTTGGCAAGCCTGCTTGTTTTCAAAAAAGCTAAATGAGTTGGGTGTGCCCATCCTCCCATTCATTAACGTGATGGCTTTCACTGTACACACACACGAACTACACACTCACAGAGGCACATGTACCCCACACATGGACAGCTACAAAACAGCCATACATACATGTATACAAACACTTGTGTATCCACACAAATGCTACTAGCAATTTTCATGGGGACAGTTTATCAAGCCTCTCTCTCAGCACAGATACAAAGGTCATCTTACGAGCTTTTGAAAAATATATAGAATTGTTTTTGTATCTTTTTCTTTTTTACTATTCAATTTTGCCATTTAAACATCTCAGAAGAGCTAGATGTTTTGAGGCAAATCTTTAATCAATCCCAGGCCTAAAGGCAAAGGAAGGAATATTAAATCTTGATAGTTCCAAGACCAGCCTATATTGCTTATTAAGATTCACTTAAAAAAAAAAAGCTGGGCAGTGGTGGCGCACGCCTTTAATCCCAGAACTTGGGAGGCAGAGGCAGGTGGATTTCAGTGAGTTCAAGGTCAGTCTGGTCTACAAGAGCTAGATCCAGGACAGGCTCCAAAGAAAACCAAAAAAAAAAAAAAAGGATTCACTTAAAAATAAAAGTCCTAAAAATCTTTAAGAATAAATAAATATCTCAGATGAGATTCTTTAATTATCATGGTGACGGTTATAATTTTAAAGACAAATATTGGGGCTGGGGATATTTTTCAATGGCAGAATGCTTGGCTAGCATGCATGAAGAGTCTAGGTTCACTTCCTAGCACCAAAATAAATGAATGAATGAATGTGGGGTGGAGGACAAGTATTAAATAACAAGTGTCAATGAGCATATGGAATAATTGGAACTCTTGTACACGGTTTGTAGGAACGTAAGTGATGTGGTTACTTTGGAAAGCAACCTTGAAGTTCCTCAAATGATTTAACACAGAGTTACCAGCCGATCAAGCAATTCCATTGCTAGGTGACACCCAGGAGACATGGAAACAAATCTACACACACACACACACACACACACACACACACACACACACACACACACACACACACAACTTGTATGCAGCCAGGGAGACACAGATTAAAACCATATGGAATGCCATTCTTCTATCACACACTAGACCAGCTAAAGTCATAATGGCTGCAGGCCTAAAATCATCCGGGGCAGGAAGCAATCGACATGCTCATACGTCATTGGCAGAGTGTGATAGAGTGCAGCCATTCTGGAAAACTGTTGAGCAGTTTCTCATCAGTATAAAGTTGCTAGTCTAAGTTGGGTATGGTGTTACACACATTTAGTGCCAGCACTCAGGAGAAAAAGGCAGATAGAGCTTTGAGTATGAGATCAACCTGATCTACAGAACTAATTCCAGGATAGCTAGGGCTACATAGAGAAACTCTATCTTGAAAAACCTAAATAAGTAATTAAGTAAATACATAAAAAGTTACTAGTCTATGAACTTGGTTTTCAATGCTAATCATACATACTAACACCCCAAACATGAAAGCACATACTTGTTGCAGGGGGAGGCCATTTGTTCATCCCGGCCGCCCAGCTAACTTAGCCCCGAAATAACCACACAGAAACTGTATTAGTTAAATCATTGCTTGGCCCATTAGCTCTAGCTTCTCATTGGCTAAGTCTTACATCTTAATTTAACCCATTTCTATTATTCTGTGTATTGCCACATGGTTGTGGCTTACCAGCAAACCATGTCTATCTCTGGCAGCAGATCCATGGCGTCTCTCTGACTCTGCTTTCTTCCTCCCAGAACTCAGTTCTGTCTTCCCCACCTATCTAAGTTCTGCCCTATCAACAGATCAAGGCAGTTTCTTTATTCATTAATGCTAATCACAGCACATAGAGGGGACTCCCACATCACATACTTACAAAAAAGCCTATAAATGAATAACCATGCCTTCCTTGATCATGACACCCCTGTACTGGATCCATTTCAAATATCCATACAAGAATGAAGTTTTGTTTGTTTGTTTGCTTGTTTTTTTGTTTTTCGAGACAGGGTTTCTCTGTAGCTTTGGAACCTGTCCTGGAACTAGCTCTTATAGACCAAGCTGGCCTCGAACTCACAGGGATTCTCTTGCCTCTGCCTCCTGAGTTCTGGGATTAAAGGTATGCACCACCACCGCCCAGCAAGAATGTAGTTTTTAAACATTGGTGTACTCATCCAATAGAAGAACACTCATCACTAAAATGAACCTAACCACTGGTAGATGCTATACATGAATGTATCCATCAGACATTATGCTGCACACAAGCCAGATTCAGAAGGGCACATACTACTCCATTCCATTTGCAGGAGACTCTGCCACAGCGACGTCATTTGTGGCCAACGTACTGGTTAGTCTTGTCAAGTTGACACAGACTAGAGTTACCTGGAAAGAGGGAACCTCTGTTGAGAATTGCCCTCATCAGATTAGCTTGCAGGCATGCCAGTGGAGCATTTTCTTAATGAGTCATGTGAGAGGACCTAGCCCACTGTGAGTAGTGCATTTTTGGCCATGTAGTTCTGGATTGTATAGGAACACAGACCACGTAAGCCACTGGGGAGCAAGCCAGTAAGCAGCACTCCTCCGTGGCCTCTGCTTCTAGGTTCCTGCCTTGTGTTCTTGCCCTGACTTCCTTCAATGATGGACTGTGACCTGAAAGTGTAGGCTGAAATAAACCCTGTCCCCTCCTAGTTGCTTTTGGTCCATGGTTTCATCACAGCAACAGGAGGTAACTAGAACCATTAAAAAAATCAGGAAAGTAGAAGCCTGAAAGTAGAATGGGGTGGAGAGAAACACAACAAAACTTTGCACAATGCTAGGCATAGTCTGATTATTTTAGATGCATGTATCTGTTAAAATTCATTGAATGGTGTAGTTAAGATTTGTGCTGTAAATACAGATTTTACCCTATGGGGGAAGAAACAGTTTTAAGTTCTAGTCAGTAGGCAAGGAAAGGATTGAGCCAGGCCATGGCGATGGCAAGAATCTTGCAGCCTAACAGTCAGGGAGCTTCTTTATTTATTCAGAATTCAGTAATCAGGGATAGATTTCTGTTGTCCAAAAACATGGATCATATCAATTTTGCTTCTGGACATGTGTTTAACTCCCTCTGACATACATTTCAGTCGTCATTGATAAGCAGTGGCAGAACGGAGTTATCTTTTACAAGCATTTCTACTCATCGAACCCATAATTCAATTTTGAAGACTCTAGAGGCATATGACAGCCATTTTCAGGCTCACGGATCTTGTGTCTTCAAGGATGCTAGACAGAAAGAAAATCTCCAAGCCAGCCCAGGCAGATTTCCATGTGCCAAGTAGTGTATTATTAACTCTTAGTGGTCAGAGTGTTAATGGGCCAAGAAGAATCCTCATGCCAAGGCTGCTGCAGTTATTATTCAATGTTTGTATTTTATATCTTTATAGAATGTATTTATATGTCTGATCCTTGCATTCTTTTGCTCCTTGGTCATATGGCACGACAGTGGCCCCGCATTTTTCTAAGAAAACTTTTTTCTAAGATAGGAAGGTCATTCGTTCATTATCTTTCCACACTTTCTTTGCCCATCAGTTCAAGTCTCTGTGTAGGGCAGAGGTAACCCCAGCCATTCTGACTCTGTTGCTGTATATGCCACATAATTGTCCAAGGAATTACATGGAAAATGCTTGTAATCTGATCTGAGGCCAACTCCTCTAGCCCACCGAATCTTATTGACCTTTTAAAGTGTACTTTGTTTTGATTATCTTGTTCCTGAGTAAGCGCTGGGGCAGATGTTTTAAGACTATCTCACAGTCTCCTAAAGAGACTTCTGGCGTCACGACCTCCAAGGCAAAAGGAAGACCTTCGAGTAGATAAGGTTATCTCCCTAAAAGTGGGAGGGGTAGTGTGCTCAGGACTTTCCTGGGGAAGCTTAGAACCAGTAATCCTGGGAGAGGGCATAATTGATTCATAAGAAATTTCCCAATAATCCAGTATCTCCAAGTTGTACAAATATTAAAGCTACCACATCTGATCTAGTCCGCAAGCATGCAACAGGTAGAGATCAAAACCATAATTGGTACAGTGGCCACCATGTGGCTTAGCTTTGTTATACCTTTGTCAAGCAGCTGTGCTGGCTTTATGACTTTTGCTGTGCCTATCAGATGTAGCTGTGCCAGGAATTTATAAGTCTCTCTGTCTCTCTCAATATTTCTGTCTCTCTCTCACACACATGAACACACACATTGGTGGATAAGAGAAATCTTTGCTTTACTCCTAGCAACCCCAATTCATGAGTGATATAGTTTGAAAAATCATCAATGGATGCCAAAACTCATGGACAAACTTTGAATTGGAAGGGCATATTTATAAAATCTCAAAATATCTTCCTATAATACGTACTAAATACCAAGGTTGAGTGTAGGGTAAAAGGGACAACTGGAGCAGGAAACCAACCAATTACTAAGCACCCTGACTCTGAACCCAGAGCCAGTGAAAAAAACGCATCCTGGATCTGAGACCCGAGCCAGGGAAAGTAACGTCTTTATCCCTGAACCCAGGACCAAAGAAACACACCCTGACTTTGAAACCAGTGCCAAAGAAATACACTTTGTCCCTAGAATCAGAGCCAATGAAAGAAACATGCCCTGGTCCAAAGATTAGAGTAAAAAAACTAAAAAGGACCAGTGAAAGAAACACAGTTTGGCCATGAAATCAGAGCTATCTCTGCCCCTGACCAACTAAACTAACCAATCCCTGAGCAGGGAGAACTAACCAATCCCTATTCTCCCTGGGAAAACTCCACCCCTAAGAAGCCCTATCTAAGCCTCTGCCTATTCAGTTAGAGGCCACTATTTATCCCTCCCTGGCAAAGGCAGCCACTCTCCTGGACTCCTCCTTCCCAAAGAAATCTCTTTTTAAAAAAGAGTCTTGGGTAAAGATCTTCATTTGCTGGCACAGAATAGAAGAACCTGGCTGGGATGTCCCTTAGGGAACTAAGCTGAAAAACCTTGCTGAGACATCCCCTTTGGAGGGCTGTGCAAGGCAGAAGAGAACAAAAAAGAACCTTGCTGGGATGCTTCTTAAGTGAGGCTGAGCAAGGCTGAGCAGAAAAAGTAACAACTTTACTTTGGAGCCCAAGGAGATTGCTACATTCTGCTTTAGCCGAGTGTTAGCAAAAGAAGTAACGTCTTGGGCCAGAGAAGAAACGATAGCTCTGCTAGGATGTTCCCTTAAGGGAAAAAAAGCAGAGCTCAGCTGCAGTGGCTCTCCAGGAAAGAGCAGGATTGCCATATTCTGCAGGGAGACCATCCCTCACCGCACCCCAGCTTCAGGTAGCCTGGCTCCCCAATAGTCAGGACACTTTTCCTCCAGGTTCGAGCTGTCCTATTGCGGCTCTACCCCTCCAGAGCTGTCCTATTGTGGGCTCTAAGTATAGCCTGGCTTCCGGATAAGTCAGGATGTCTCTGCAACTCCACAGCTGTGACACATTCCCCTATACTGCGGATAGTAACTCTACTGTGGAGAATTTGGACAGACAGCATCTCAAATGGTCACATTCAATACTATCAGCATTGACCAGGTTGGCCATGAGAAAGAGATCCTCCTCTCCTGCCTCTGCTTGGAGTGCCAATATTAAAAGTGCTGATCCTCAAGTTTAAAAACACAATGAGAACAAGAAGACAAAGACCAAGGGACTGTTTATGTTTACAAATAAGGGTGAATCCATTTCACACCTGATAACTGTGCATGATTCTAGACCTAATCCTGGATTAGGGTTAAAACAACTATAAAGAAAACCTTTAGGACAATGGATGGAATTCGAATGTAAACTATGGACTGGCTAGTGTCTTAGGGTTTCTATTGCTGTGAAGAGACACTGTGACCACGGCAACTCTTATAAAAGAAAATATTTAATTGGGAGTAGCTTATAGTTACAGAAGTTTAGTCCGTTATCATCATGGTGGGGTCATGGTACTGGAGAAGGACCTGAGAGTTCTACATCTTGATCCACAGGCAACAGGAATCAAACTGTGTCCCACACTGGGTGTAGCTTGAGCAATGAGACCTCAAAGCCTGCCCCCACAGTGACACACCTCCTCCAACAAGGCCACACCTCCTAATAGTGCTACTCCATACTGGGGCCATTTTCTTTCAAATAACCACAGCTATTAATGGTGTACTAACTTTAAATTTTATAGCCGGGCGGTGGTGGTGGCATGCCTTTAATCCCAGAACTTGGGAGGCAGCAGTAGGTGGATCTCTGTGAGTTTGAGGCCAGCCTGGTCTACAAGAGCTAGTTCCAGGACAGGCTCCAAAGTTACAGAGAAACCCTGTCTCAAAAAAACCAAAAAAAAAAATTATAACTCAGTTTAAGTTCCTGAGGTTATATAGCACAATGTACTGTTTTTTTGTTTGTTTGGTTGGTTTTGGTTTTGGTTTTTAGGAAACTAAAGCTAAATTAGTTAGCAATAGAAAGGTAAAATGTTCCCAACTTATTTTTAAACTTCTCAGATAGTAAATAGTTTCTCGCATGTAACTATTTATCTAGCCATGTCTGTGTCTAACACATCTGTCTTCTATGTATATATGTATGTATTTTTTGTCTGTTTATAGAGAGAAAGCATATGCAACAGAACGTAATCAGCAATTATGGGTTTATAAAGGAGTTCCTTGTATGATTCTTGCAAACTTTTTGTAAGCCTGGAATTATGTTAAAATACAAAGTTGCCCAACAATGATGGAAAAGCTACCAGGAGAATATTCCTGTGGGTCGCCCAAGCTCCTGCTTATCTCCTGAGCAAGGGTACTGGTAGCTTTTGCCCTAGACTATCTTTTCTAACATGTTTGTATAATGAAGAGTGCTGGAAGATAGAGATTAAATTTCCTTCTGGAGCAAAAGTCAGGCTGGTTTTTTGTTGAGTATAATGATGTTACAGTTTCTCCCTCTGGGTAAAGGGTGGGCATGTTTGGTTGCAGCTCGTTATAAAGATGTAGAGTTCCCCCAGATTCCTCTGTTTTGATGCACCCTACTGTGCATATAGTATCTACACGGACCCCGCTGTGTTATCCTTGTGAGACTTTGGGAACAAGGCGGACTGAGGAAATGGCACACTTTGTGCAACTTGGTGTGCCATGAATAACAGTGCTCTCTGTCTCTAACCCAGGGGCTTTGTGTCTGCTGCCAGCATCCCTGACACTAATGAATATATTAGCTTGCAAGTGGGGGAAGTCTTGAAACTTCTCTTAAAAACAGGGCATGTGAGACAAAGAGTTGGCTTGGGGAAATGGTTCAGCCATGGAAGTGCTTGCCACACAAGCGTGAAGATCTGAGTTTGATCCCTAGATGTCATGTAAAAAAGGCTCAATGCTTATACTGCTGATGCTGCTTGAGGTTGTGCATGTCTTTAATCCTCGCACTCCATGGCAGAGGGAGGCAGGTCTTTGTGAGTTCAAGATTGACCTGGTCTACAAAGAGTCTAGGCCAGCGAGGGTCACATAGTAAGACCCTGTCTCGAAAATACAAACAATAAATAAATAAACTTCAGGATGTTTATAAATAAACTCCATTCAAAGCTGGAGACAGATGGATCCCTGAGGCTCATTGGCCAGCCAGCCTAGTCTGATGGGTGAGTTCCAGGCTAGCAAGAGACCCTGTCTCAGAAAACAAGATGGATATTGCCTGAAGGTTGACATCTGAGTTGATCATTGGCCTAAACACACCACACACACACACACACACACACACACACACACACACACACACACTACACACACACTCTAGTCAACCAATTTGATAATTGTGTATACACATTTGTTGTGTTGACTTTTCCTGGAAAGACATGAACAAATGTGTATTTACCCCATATCTGCACCAGTGGCAGACTAAAGAACGACCTATGCAAGTCCGCTTTTATTAATCAGTGAGTCTGTTGGGCTTACTAATAGCAGTATGAATGGGGGATTACCTGGAGGAGTGTGGGTGGGCCCAAATAATTTCTTCACTGAAAGTCTCACCCTAGCACAGGGGATGATCTCCTAAAACCTACACAGATGGCTTCCTCCTCTTCAGTCTAGAGAGGAGAGGATTTTAGAAAAGAAGGGAGAATTGGTATCAAATAAGAGGGGAAAAGGTAGGTGGGAACAGAGGCTTAACCCTCAACAAGAAGCAAAGGTCAGAACCGCCAGACATCAACAATAGGATCGAACAGGTGGCATCAGAGGCATCAATGACAATTATGCTTTGTAGGGGTTTTCCTGTCTTATCACATGTGTTTCCATAAAACAGAGACCCAAAAGAAGTTGCTCCACTGTGTTGGAAGCCAATTGTGTCTCAAGAATGTGGATTGAGGATTGCTTGTCTGTAGTAGCAGGTAACCCTGTGCTGCTATCAGTGTGGGGGGAACAAATGAGCTCGCAGCAAGTAAGTCTCCTTTCTCCAGTTCAAATCCTCCCATCAGGGCCTTTGCATGGATTCTACAAAAAACAAGCTTCTACTTTATTACTTTGTTCCTTTGTGTATTTTTGAAACAGGGTCTCACTTTGTAGTCCCTGCTGGCCTGGAACTCACAGAGAGAGAACTCACAGAGAACTCACTGCCTTTGCCTCCTAAGTGCTGGGATTAAAGGCATGCATCACCATGCCAGGCTATTAATTGAGATATTGTCTTATTCTGTAGCTAAGGCTGGCCTAAACATTGTGATCCTCTCACCTCACCCTCCAGAGTGCTAGAATCACAAACAGGTGTAATCCCTGGCTTGAAATAGTTTTATTTTTGTGCTGGTAGTACTGGTAGGGAGAATGTGAGTTTTCATGGCTCCCTCTTACAGGTATGTCCATCCTTTTGACTGTGTGATATGACATTACTGTAATGGTCTATCCTGTCCCTTTAAGAGACAAGCCCTGCCTACTTCCTCCCCCTCCCCCACCAAAGCAAGCAGACCTTCTTTGGCTTCCAGTCTGAGTCCTTCCCTTTCTGTCTATCTCTTGAAGAGGCAGCTTCTGCCTCTCTCCCTTCTCCCCACTTCTTCTCTCCTCCACTATTTCTCTCTCTCTCTCTCTCTCTCTGCCTCTCTGTTCTTCCCCCTTCTCCCCTTTCCTCTTCTCTTCCATAACCCACTAAATAAATATCCAACCTCACTTTGCATGGCGTGCCTATCCATGTCTCTGTCTCTCACCTGTCACATGGCTCCCTGCCCGGGACCAGCTGCCTTCGGACACTTGTGGCATGGTCTCATAGCATGGTCTCGTGGTGTGCCTATCTGTCTCAGTCACTCACCCACCATGCGGCTCCCTTTCCTGGGACTTGCTGCTCCTCGTGGCCCACTGCCCGCTGCCATGCAGCTCCCAAGCTAGGACCGGCTGCCTTTGTGGTCCACCATGGTCTCAGGACCTGCTGCCCACTGCCGCCACTAGGGGACCTGTTATTTTTACCATAAAAATTATCGTCTACAAAGTTCATGCTTGAGAACTGTGCTAAGTTTTATTTTCCTTTTTTAAGTCTCTCTCTCACACACACACTCTCTTAAAATGTTTTAAACAAGTTTACAGTTTTATGTTGGGTCACATTCCTAACTCACTTTAGCACTTGTGGCCCACAGGTGGCAGGTGAGATGTGCCACAAATATGCCTCCAAATTTATACAGCAAAATCCCTGTTCCCCTGGTGAAGAATTTAGGAAGCATTTGGGGATGGCTAGGAGACCTCATATCAATAGATGTCTGAGACAATTTTCCACAGTAATAGCAAAATCCCTGAATATTTTATGGAGAAAGGAGACTTACTTAAGTTTTGGATCCTGGAAGTCCATGTAGTGTTGTGTTGGCTCTAACAAGGGCCTGTCTGGCTGCATTACAATATGGCAGATGGTGTCAGTGTGGAGCGAAAAGGGAAGAGATCACATGGAGAGACAGGAAGCTGGAGGCCAAGATCAGTCTCGACTTTTCTATAATTACTCACTTCCAGGGCCAGTGAGTTAGCTTGGCAGGTAAAGGCATTTGCTATACATACCTGATGCCCTCAGTTCAATCCCCAGAACTCATGTAAAGGTGAAAGGAGAGAACCAACTCTACAAACTTGCCCCCTGATCTCATATACACATGCTCACACACATACTTAAACACACACTAATAATAAATTAAAAAAAATAAAAAACAATTCACTTTCATGAGAACTAATTCATGCTGCAAGCTCAGCATTAGTTCCTTCCCAGGGCTCTCTACCAAATGACCTAATTACCTTTCTCCAAGCCCCAACTCTCCCAGGTTACACTACCTCCCAGTGCTGCTCCACCTACGACCAAGACTCTGCTGCATGTGGCTTTTGGGACTCATGAGAATCAGACTATATCCAATCCAAGCAGTGGGAATGAGCCCCTTAAAGAAGGCTCAGAAACTGGGCGTCTAGAGATACAGGTCCTCTACCAATCCACCAGTCTTGTTGTCGTGTCTTTGCCCCACCCGTCTACCTCTGTGTTATAGCTGTCTTTTCCCCTCATTGAGACAGAGTCTCACTGTGTAGTCCTGGCCAGCCTGGAACTCTTTACATAGACCAGGCTAGCCTCAAGATCACAGCCATCTACTTGCCTCTTCCTTCCAAATGCTGCTGGGATTAAATGTATGAGCCACCATGCCTGGCTTGATTTTTATTATTATTGTTGTTGCTTTTGTTTTTAAATAATTCTTTGGAAACTTCACATAATTGTTTTATGTATATTTCAAGAATTATATCATCTCGAGAATCTAGCTTTGTCTACAGAATGGTTGGTCTAACATGAACTATTTCGCCTTTACCAGAAATAGACTCCATTAAGGAATTCATTTGAAAGCATCTTATTAGCAAATGTAGCCTTTACTTTCAAGGCACAACAGAATGGCTCAGTGGATAAAGGTGCTTGCAACCAAGGGTGATGACCTGAGTTCAATCCTTGGGACCCATGTGATGGAAGAAGAGAACCTAATCCCATAAATTGTCTTCCAACTTCCACACATGCATGGTGACAAGCACAGGGACAAGTGGGTACCCATGCACATATGCACACACACTTACAAAATGAAACAGCATTTCATAGACTACATTTGGGGAAGCGTTACTCTATAAAGATCCTGGACAATTAAGGAAAGAAGATCAAATTAACAGAGGTAAGAGAGCTTTAAGGCAAAAATGGGTTTTGAAGGAAAGATAACCGAAATGGATTTGAGAAGTGCAAGGAAAATGGAGTTTTTCCCAGGGCATAGTGGTGTGCACCTGAGATCCCAGCACTCAGGAGACAGGAGCAGAAGGATCACAGGTTGAAGAGCCTAGCTCCAAAACCAACCAAGTAAAGCTAACCCAATGGTTTTTCTAGCATCTTCCAAGTAGCATTCCATAGGGAAAGATGTTTGCTTTCCATGGCATTGCTCTTAGAAATGAAGGACACAGCCCTGAATTACTTAATGCCTCTTAATCTATTGGACAGTGAGACCCATCAATTGATCTCAACCCTACTTAAGCCAGTTTATACTGTCAAGTGTTTTCTATCTTCGCAGTTAAGTCAAAACAAGTATGTTTCTTTAGGAGAATTAAGGTATATGATTTTGTTTGATGTCCCCAAGTCCAAAGGTTGGGCATGAGCTACAGAAGGCCTTCACAGAGAAGAAAATAACAGACATGACAAAGAATCCAAGGCCTAGAGCTGTAGCTCAGTGGTAGAACACTTGCTTTCTGTGTCCAAGGCCCTGAGTTCAAACCTCTGGTAACACACACACACACACACACACACACACACACACACACACACACACACATACACACACAGCTTCAAAGCCAGCCTGGGCTACCATAGTGTGTTCTAGGCCAGCCATTGGCCATAGCAAAACCCTGTCTCAAACAAACAAACAAAGCAAAACATGGCCAAGGGGCTCAGATGCCACCTTTTTATTTTTAATCAGAAAGGGGATAAAATAAGTAATTTAATATTAGAATATCACGTAGGATCAGTATAGAGTCACCCTACCCTGAGACCTGTTATAATTACCATGAGTTTATAATAGTAAAATAAAACTTGAAGTAAGATGCTTTTTAAAAATATACAATATATTACATCATTCTCATTATGGATTTTCTATCATGTAAATTTTATTGTATCTTATTTCTCTGAACACCAGAAGGCTGTGTGCTATAGTGGCACGTGGAAGGAGGAGCCAGGCTGAGGAGCAGACTCTGGGGTTTGACAGCTCCACAGTGTTGTGAACCCTGGTGTAGGTAAGATTATTACGAGATGCATCCTATACTCAGTGTGTGTGCTGCTGAGTAAGTGCTGTCTGCCTTTTCCTATCTGGCTTTTCTGGGACTAAACAAGGAAATTCTTTTATAACACACAGGAACAGACAATTTTATTTATTTATGTAACTTTGGGCAGCTAAAGGCGTGAAAGAAACACACCCTTTCTGGAGATTGTTTGACAGCTCAGATCCTAAACGGAATGAGGATTTCCTAAAGGGCAAACCTGATCTTGTAGCACTTTTTATTTTTTTAAATTCCAATTTTCAGTGAACTTCCTCAAAATCCTTTTCCCATTGCTTATACTTTCATTGTCAAGCTGTCAAAATAGCAACTTTCTACTTAGGTTATATTTATATGAACAAGTAAAGTGCTTTTTATTAGATTTACTTTGGGTTGAATTAGATGGCATCTTTTTAGAGTGAATGCATCATTTATACAATAGTGAGGAAGTTGACCTGGGGGCATCTTCCTGAGAGGGAGGCTTCCTGATGCTGGGTCATCTTTTGTTTCTGCAAGGCAACATTACATCTGTGCATCCTCCACCCAGCTCTCTGCCTGGGACCTAACTCACCTCAACAGTGGGCTGGCTTTTGTCTTACAGTGCCCTATTATATAGGACAGTGCACTTGAGAAAACAAAAACAAAAACAATAAGAAGCCGCACACTGTCTCCAGCCCTAGCAGCCCACATGGGCTAGATCTTTAAAGATGGGAATGTAAACAGAGCTGCCGTGGAGGGTCTACTGTCAAAGAGGTCATCTGGTACTCGTCCCACAAATGGGGCAGAATTAAAGACAGAGGAGTGGAGTGAGATGGGGGAAAGGGAATTGATACACAGAAATTACCAGAGATGTTGGTAGCCCTTGCTTTTATGGTCCATAAATTCTGGGTAGGACTAGATTTGGTGTCACAAACTTTCCAGAAATTACTAGAAAAGAAATCACGCACGACCTGCATTCTCTTGGCTGGGTTTGCTAATAATGGAGAAGGCACAGGCTTTGCCCAAGACCTCATCTTTGTTTAGAACTGCAGTTACTCTTACATCTGCCAGTACCGGAGGAAATTGATGGTAACCAGTTGTCTAGGTCCTTTTGTTAGTGCCTCTTTTTTTTCTGGGCTGGACTACACAATTACCAGAGCCCTTGAGAATGCTTATTGTCAATAGGAGTAATTTCACATCCCATCCATTTAGTGAAGAGATGTGAAAATTGATCTCGGTCCTGCGGTAAGACTGGAACCAGGGCTCAGTCTACAAACACCTCGGAAATAAATATGTGTCCATCACTGTTTTCATTAGGTATCGCTGTTGCCCAGCCCTGGGGAAATGAACTCAAGTCCAGCTGTCTTTCTGTGCAAGTTCAGATGTGTTCCCAGTCTGGTGGAGTAAGCTGTCACTTTCCCTTATTGTTAAATTTTCTAATGGTTGTGGAAAAGGGTTGGCAGTCTTGAAGAGGGCGATTCTCTGCTTTACCCTTAGACAGGGGACACTACGTAATTTGACACTGACTGCCAAGGAGGTCCTTCCAGTTCAGCTTATTGTCTGAGCCTTTTTAAATTTGGTTTCAAAAGTCTCTTCAAAAGGCCAGCAAAATTAGCCTTAAATAGTATTTCTTGGATCGCCTTTAACAGTGATGATAAGAAGAAAGGCGTCTAGTCTTAACAGAAGTGGTTTCATTACAACTTGTTTTTATCTCGCCAGAATAAGCAAGGGACTTCAAAATGTGTTTTTACTATGGCTAAGGAGCAAGTTATAGCTGATATCTTCCTCAAAGAAAGCACAATCTGCAGACTCTATTATTTTGTCTCTCTTTTGCTTTCTTTCTGCTTGGAAAGCAAAGAAAAGATTTTGTTTGGCTTTTGTTGTTTTTAAAGAGGACTTCTGTTTCAATTAACACAATGTGTCAACAAGAATTTGCATTTCCAGGAACTGGGAGAGATGGCTCTATGGTTAAAGCACTGGCTGCTCTTCCAGAAGACCCAAGTGCAATTCCCAGCACCCACCTTAACTCCTAGTCCAGGGATCCGACACCCTCTTCTGGCCTCTACAGGCATTTGAAACATAGATGACACACTCCCATACACAGAAATAAAAATAAATTTTAAAAACCTTACATTTCCACAAGTTCTCTTTCATCAAAAAGAACCAAGCTTTTTATAAAGTGACTTTTGTATACAAAGGACTGTAGTCAAGATGAAAATCTTTAACCTAAAAATGAACCTTGGAAACAGAGGGTAAAACAAAACCAGAACAACTGTTTTCTTTCTTGACAGGTGACATTAAGCTGACTTTGAGCTACAGACATGACATCATCCATGGGGTACACCCAGTGCCAAACATACTGCATTCTTTTGACCAAAACGGGGGGCTTGTGCAGACATACAGGCACAGGCTCCCAAGCTCTGCAGTTGGCCTCAGCCTGCAGACAAACAGGTCAAAGCACATTGGAGTTACACAACTCCTGCAGATGCCCGGCCCCCTCCCTCGGGCCAGCTGGAGAGTTTACATTTGTCAATTGCTTCCTTCAGGGCCTGGCTCAAGACTCACTTCCTGCAGGAGCTGGGCTTTGCCTGCCTGCCTCCCTCAGCCCTGCTGCACATCTGGTAATGCCTCAGCTCGCACTCTGGTCTGCTCTGCCAAGCCTTCTGCATCCTCCCTAGCTCTCGGTTTCTTGTTTGCCTTCCTCTTGGCTTGAGAAAAAAAAATGAGTATCTTACACTTTGACAATCATATACAAGTAACACAATGTATGTTGGTCATATCCCCCCTAACTGCCCCCTCCTTCTCCTCCAAGCACCCCAACATGTCCCCTCCTCACTTCATGTCCTCACTTTTTTTATTTTTAATAACGCACTGAGTCTAATATCATGCTACCTGTTGGAATCTGAACTGACTGATCTCTTAGTCTTGTGCTTGGTCTTGTGCACCAGCGCTGCAGTGAATTCGCAAGGACAGTGGCCGTGTCCTGTCCAGCAGACATTTCGCAGCACTCTTCCCCATCCTCTGGCTCGTACATTCTTTCCGATTCCTCTTCAGAGTTGCTCGCTGAACCCGGGATAAGACAAGGTTGATTTAGATGTCTCCTGTAGGGCTGAGCTCTCAACAGTCACTAGATCATTTATGTGTCTTCACCGACTGCACAGAGAAGCTTCTCTGCCAAGGTTGAGGGCAGCACTCATCTACGTATAAAAACTATTTAGAAGGCGGTCTGACAAGGTAGCTGCAAAACAATGGCGGGTCTCCCCTTAGTGCCCATGACCTCCTTACTCATGGGCTTTTGGCTAGACTATAGCACCAGGCATGATTTTGCAGGTCTCCAATCCAGTCCAATCTTCCACTCCTTTTGAGCGCATCTGCCGTGCACAAACATAGAGCTAAGCAGATCTTAGGCTGTCAATCAAAGAGAAATGTTTGGTAGTCATCATGTTGGGGTGGGTCCTGCCTTTGTCTCTGATCCTAGAAACCAGACTCCCTGCTTACTCATCACAGGGTTCTCCAGTCTGCTCTGCTGAAGACACTGACGGCATGTCACCTGCCTCTGATCCTGAAGCACCCCCCAAGTCTCTCTTTTGTAACTTACATTCTGTGAAGCCTTCTTTCAATCTCCCCACCTTTTATTGGTGGTGGTTGGTCTTTCTGTTAGTTTTGGTGACGGGGCTTCACTCGGTAGCGCAGGGTGTCCTGGAACTTTCTCTGAAGCTCTGGGTGTTTTTGAACTCTTCATCTTCCTGCTATGATTACAGCTGTGAGAGATCACCATGTCTGTCTAGATTTTATTATTTGGAAGTTATTTTATTCCCTCTTTGGAGAGTAGGTGTGGGAGGGAAAGATAATGTCTGTGTATGTAAATGTATAAATTGAGGGACAGAAAGTTCAAGACACATGGTAGCTGATAGAACAAGTAGTCAGAGAGGAGGAGGGGAACTTTTAGGGCAAACACCCTGAATCAGCACTGATTTGAAGAATAGCCAAAGGCACAGTTAAAAATACCTCAGAAATAGAGTCAAGATCCTAAGCCAGATAAATTGCTGTTGACTGGTTATCTCAACATTTGTTATGTGAGGTAGGAGGACCCAGAATTCAAGATCTTCCTTGGCTGTACAGCAAGTTGGAGGCCAGGCTGGGTTACGTGGGACCCTGTCTCAAAAACAAAAAATCTGTGATTCTAAACTTGGCTCCACATGTTCTTAGGGTGTAAATGCTGGAGAAATATAAAGCCATAGGGGGAACAAGGTAGCTCCCCCAACTGTCTATTTTATTAAACAAGTGTCTGTTTTATTAAACAAGTTGTCTTATTGAGGGTTTCTGTCACTGTGGAGAGACACATAACCGCAGTAACTCTTATTAGGAAACCATTTAATTGGTGTGGCTCACTTACAGTTCAGAGGGCTAGTCCATTATTGTCATCACAGGAAGAAAAGTATCATGAAGGCAGACATGGTGCAAGAGTCCTTATATCTTGATCCAAAAGCAACAGGAAGTGACCTGTCTCACTGGGTGTAACTTGAGCATAGGAGACCTCAAAGCCCACTTGTGACATACTTCCTCAACAAGCCACACCTACTCCAACAAGGCCTTACCTACTTCAACAAGGTCACATCTCCCATTAATACCTCTCCTTTTGGGGGCCATTTTCATTCAAACTACCTCACAAGTCATGAGTTTTCAATTGTAAGTGAACTAGCTTACTTATATACATAAGTATGCATACGTGTGTACACACACTCAGCCCTTTTTATAGAGGGGCTTGTCTAAGTGGGAAGCTTGGGAAGCTTCAGATACATCTGGTTAAAGGTTCCTCAATAATGCCAGGCTCCACAGTGATGTCAGGATCTACAGTGATGTCAGGATCTCCCATGATGTCAGGATCTACAGTGATGTCAGGATCTCCAGTGATGTCAGGATCTCCCATGATGTCAGGATCTACAGTGATGTCAGGATCTACAGTGATGTCAGGATCTACAGTGATGTCAGGATCTACAGTGATGTTAGGATCCTATAATGATGTCAGGATCTACAATGATGTTAGGATTTAAAACGATATCACGATCTACAATGATAATGTCAGGATCTAAAATGACATCAGGATCTACAATGATGTCAGGATCTACAATGATATTAGGATCTACAATGATGTCAGGATCTACAATGATGTCAGAATCTAAAATGATGTCAGGCTCTCCAATGATGTCAGGATCTACAATGATGTTAGGATCTAAAATGATGTCAGGATCTACAACGATGTCAGGATCTACAATGATATTAGGATCTAAAATGATGTCAGGATCCAAAATGATGTCAGGCTCTCCAATGATGTCAGGATCTACAATGATGTCAGGATCTAAAATGATATCAGGATCTACAGTGATGATGTCAGGATCTAGCCCTCTGCATCTTCCTGCCATTTGGCCTTGAGGCATGTAGGGTTTCCCTAAGGTACACTTCTGTTACTTACTGACAAGTCCAGATTCACAGAAGATAATAACTTCTTTCTCTCTGTGCTCATGAGCCCACTGCGCTATTTGTTTATGTGTCTATGTATTCATGTGTGTTTGCATGTGTGTGTCCACGTAGAAATCAGAGGCTAGTGCTGGGTAAACACTCACGATTGCTTTCTCACCTGACTTTTTAAGACAGGGTCTCTCACTGAACCTGGAGCTCACGGATTTGGCTAGATTAGCCGGTCAATGAGCTCTAGGGATCCTGCAGGCTCAGATTCCCCAGTGTGGGGATTGCAGACACTCATTTCTGTACTTGGCTTTTTAGGTGGATGCTGAAGATCCAAGCTCAAGCCTCTTATGCTTGTGTGGCAAGCACTTGACCAACTGAGCCATCTTCCTAGCTCCTCATACTCTGGATTTTCAAAAATGCTTTTAACTGGACTTTGAGACATGCACTGGTGTAGGACACCATGATTGGCCTAGCCTGTAACAAAGGCCCAGCCTTGGGATCAGAGATCTGACACTATTATGAATGAGAGCAACATAACAAGGATGCAGTGTGGGTACCCATGCTTTTGTTCAAGGGAAGGATAAGGAAGACAAAACACCATATCCATGATACTCAATACTAAGTCATGTAAAACATTTTTTATATTCATGGATATTCGCATTGGAGTACCAGTAGAGTTGGGGTACATGGCTTCCCTCCCCCCCTCTGCTGGAAATGGAACTTCGATGAAAAGTTAGAAGAATGATGATCAATATACATGTTTCCAAATCTACAGCTCCGGCAAAGTCTGGCGTGACTGACCTGATCACACTGGATAGTTGTGCTGTTCAGAGAGTCATCTCTCAGTAATGGAGGATGCTTTAAAATGGCAGGGCTATGATTCCACCTTCCTGAAGATCTTGCTTCAAGGACTGGAAGGCCCTGAGTTATCAGAGTAGGCAGCTGCACTGTAGCCAGTCATGGGTACCACCCTTTCCCACCCCAGTGGGGTGGGTTTCCTAAAACGTGATATGCAGCCATGAGAAAGGATTGAAGCATATACAGTACTCTGTCCTTGACAGCATATGCAAGGCTCCGCTGGGTCAGTGCCCAGGCCTGTCCACATTTGATCTGCTGCGGTAACACTTGAATGGAGCGTAGCAGCTGCTGTCAGTGCTCTCGCCCCGTTTCTTTGCCGCATAACTGTAGACTTCCCTTTGCCAGCTCCTCCATTCTCTTGTCTGAAGGTGTTCTCTGGCCACTGCTTGGTAGGGTAGACCGGAAGTGCCCCTGCACAGCCTTAGCTGGTGATCAGCAGGAATGAGGAACTACCCCATCTCCCCACCTTCAAATGGGGTTCCCCTCCTATGCGTTCTGTCTTAGCTCCCAGGCTCACCTAATGAGGTTAGGTTTGAGTTGTCCATAGTAAAGGCCGGCTGGGTAACACACCCTTTTCTGTTTATTTTCTCATACCCTCACACCATAAACCATTTGCACATGAACACTTATTTCAGAGTTAGCTTCTCTGAGTTTAACCAATATGGGCTTACTCAAAGTCTCAGGCTCTGTCCTTTAAACACGGAGGTGTTAATTGTTGGGATGTGCAATGTCCCGCATAGGCTCATGCATTTGAATACTCGGTACCCAGCTGGTGGTGCTGTCTTGGGAAACTGTGGACACATCTGGACATGGGTCTCAGCTAGCAAACATAGGGGCATTTATGTCTTTAAGAACTGGTTAGGTTTGGCTGATGTAGACTGGGCTCAGCAGTTAAAAGTGATCACTTGCAGCTGGGCGGTGGTGGCGCACGCCTTTAATCCCAGCACTCAGGAGGCAGAGGCAGGTGGATCTCTGTGAGTTTGAGGTCAGCCTGATCTACAAGAGCTAGTTCCAGGACAGCCAGGGCTACACAGAGAAAACTTGTCTTGAAAAAGACAACAAACAAAAAGAGTGCTGATTAGACTCAAGTTCAGTTCCTAGCAGCAATGTTAAGCAGCTCCCAACCATCTATTACTGCAGCTTCGGGAGGGGGCGGTTTCCACATCTCTGATTCTCCAGGGCACCTGTACTCACCTGAACATACCCATACACAACCATGCCCATGTATACATAATTATAAATAATAAAAATGAAACCTTAAAATAGACCCTGTAGGTCAATTATCTGAACTCTTATTTCTGACCTAACCACTATGAAGAGAAAAATGTATGTTAAGCTGAGGCATAAATAATGAGAACTCAGGAATACTGCTTCAAAACCACACACAGGCTTCCAGCAGTATTCCACGTGAAGATCCCCACTACTGCCACGTGGCATGTGAGCCCCACAACTGGTTGTTGCCATTGCTTATTCCAGCGCTGGGATTGACTGAAGAACCTGACAGGAGATAGGTAAGCTGCCACTAAACTATTGTCCAGCCTTGAGCCTTCCTTCTCAAACTCAGCTCAGACCCTCGCCCAGCCTGCTCTATCCATGCTGAAATGACAGTATAATGGAAACCCCTGGCATCAATTCTCCGGCTGCTTCTCTTGTGTGCCCTGTGTCCATCTGAGAAGAGAGAGCGGGCGGAGAAAGGCTTATGACTCATTGTTTTCAAAGATGTTGCTTTCGCTGCAGTTCCGCAGGTTTGTTTGGACAAGGGTTTCTGTTTATATGCTGCCTACTGGCGCTCTTTTTATATCCCAGGTTTATATGCTTACAGGCCCACCAGCAAACTTCACACTACTACTTTTTGCACCTCCGTTGTTTTGAATGCTTTGAAACAGACTTGATACACACACACCGCACGCACACACACAGCGAGAGAGGAAGAGAGAGGAAAATTCATCTAAATTTAATTCAGCCAATGCTATTAGAAACAATCATACTGTTTGACCCGTCCCCATAATGAGAGCCTTCACAAAAGTTGTGACTCCCTAGCTCCATCTTTGGGGATTGCCTTTGGGCCATTTCTGAAGCAATGTGTTTCTGGGGGTTCTCTTGGGAATGGTCCTGGGTTCTGGGGAGTCAGAGCTCCATTATCTGTAGGAGCACAGGAAGGAATTTTACAGTAATTTTGCCACAGTGAAACATTTTCCTGGAGGCCAAAATCGAAAATAGCAGCTGGAAGGACATTTGGAAAGGGCAGAGGGGGTGCAAGAGAGGTGGCGAGAGAGAGCAGTTCACATTTGGAAGAGAATAGTCACTACATGGCAGAATGAGACGGGGCTGGCATGGCCTTCCCTTGAAAGTATCCCAAATTCAATTCTCCGTGGACTTGGCTCTCGTAGCCAGTGATTTCAGAGCTGTGAGTGGCAGCCAGGGTCAGTACCGTTCTCAGTAATGAACAGTGAGCACTGAGGTTCTTGGATGCTGACCAGCAACATGGGACCTGCTCAGCCGCCCCTGCTTCTCCAGCCACAAGTCCCCTCCAAATGCACACCAGCTTCCCTGAGTCACTGGACCCTGAATGACTAATCTCAGGTCCCTGAAGACTGGAGAAGAGATGTTCCACCTTTACCAGTAAGTGTTGTTACGACAAAGGACACAAATACAAGAAGGTTTGGGTACAGGCATCAGAGAAACAAAAGAATATCACCCAAGAATAAAAATGTCTACAGAATCAAGATCTGAAGGACTGTGGTAGCTGGTGTCCAAAGACAGCCCTAGTGGCCAAGGATTAGCTGCTAATCCCTTGTCAAATTATTCCTTTTGAGTCTGTCGCCTTGTGATTTACCCGTGACTAAAAGAATATAGTAAAAATGACCCCAGCTTCTGAGGATGGGTCATAAGAAATCTTACAGTCTCTGTCTGAGACTCCTAGATGCAATCTCTGGCTCTGGGGGGCCTACAGCTAAAAGCCAGCTACCAATATGTGATCAATCGAAAGCAACATGGAGAGGCCATGTGTAAGAGCTATAGTTGACAGCCCAAGTGTGTGCTGTTGGCAGCCAGCATCAGCTGTCCTTTCACACGGGCTCAGCCCCAGCTGCCATTTGACTACGACCATGAGATAGCCCAAGAAAACTGCCCAGATTAAAAACGTCCAGAATCAGCTGTACAATGGCGGTGCACACCTTTAATTCCAGCACTCGAGAGGCAGAGGCAGGAGGATCTTTCTGAGTTCAAGGCCAGCCTGTTCTACAGAGCAAGTACCAGGACAGTCACAGCTACACAGAGAAACCCTGGCTGGGGAATGGGGCAGCGGGGGTGGGGAGTGGGGGAGAACATCCAGAATCAGGAGAGATGAAAGTAAATGATTTCAATCCACTAAGCAGTTGAAATAGAGACTATATAGTCATAGAGTACAGACACATAATGTACTCCTATGAATGGATGCATTCCCTGATGGCATAGCTGGATAAGGTGTGGTTCACTTACTCAGCAAATGTCTATAGACTGTACTTGCACCAGGCCTTGGGCTAGTCTAGGAGTAGAATAGTAGACAAACTAATCACAGTCCACAAAACGTATAGTCTAGTGACAGGCGATGACCATAAATAAACGCATAAATAATTGTAATCTTATAAATTATGCTGTCTTGTAATGGAAAAGAAGGAGCAGGAAGAGAGAGATGGGGAGGGAAAGGAGAGGAGGAAGAGAGGAGGAAGAGCTGTTTGTAGGAATAAAGAGAGGGACAGAGCCTACCTAGCCTGAGTCATTGGTAACTGTGGCTATCTGAAATGTGAGACTAGGTTGTTATTTTAGGGGTAGAGAGTGCCGAGAACTTTCTAGAATAAAGGAAGATACTAAAGTGAGAAAGAGCTTGGCTGATAGGCAGGACTGAGAGCCACTGTGGTTGGACTGTGGGGATCTAGAGGAGGGGGCAGGAGAAGAAGAACCAGAACAGAATGGCCATGCTTGCCAGCTGGCCAACCTCACTGAGAGGTTTGGAGTTTCTCCTACACACCAAGGGAAACTGGGAAAAGCTTTTAAATGGAAGAGTGACACAATCCAATTTACATTTTAAAAAGGTCGCTTGGGCTGCCTGGTGGTTGAAGATTGCAAAGGGGCAAGAGGGGAATCTAAGAAGCCATCATCCAGATTCAGTGGGGAGGTCTCCACCACTCCAGCTGCAGCCTCCACAGGTCCCCGGCACCTGCGTCCCGCCGTGTCACTGAGGCCATTGCTCCTCAGGACAGAACCAGCAGCATTTGTTCTAAGGCAGGTAGTCTACAGAGTGTACGTCTGATTGATGGCAAATGCCAGGGGCCCATAAATTCACACCTGGAGAATCTCTAAATTGTTCCTGCGATGCTGTGCTACCCTCGTTCTGGCTTGATAGATGAGCAATGCTTACAGAGAAGCAGGCCTGCCGAGACTGCCTCACTCCAAGGCTCTCTCAGTTTTCACAGGCTACGGTATATGGTCTATACGGCGGTGGGCGAGGGGCTGTAGGCACAGCCCTATCCTCACTCCCACCCGACCCCCACCCCAACTCTGAGCCAGCAGCAAACCATGCACACAGTGGGACACGTGACATCCGAACTGCCAGTCCATCTGGGTGAGCAGATTTACTGCTGTCTTTCCTGACCAAGTTGGCTATTGTCACCCAGCAGATAGCAGGTCCTTGTGCTGTTGTTAAAATAGTTGTGAATAAAAGGGAACCTGAGTAGTTAAAGCCTGCAGTCCCAATAGGTGAGAGAAAAAACCTGTCAATAATAATTATTCCCGGGGATTGTCATTACAAAGGTATTTAGCACGGCATGTGTGTATCCCTCTGACTCGCTCAGTATTTATAGATTTACATAGACCTGCCAGGCATATTTCCGACTATAGTCTCTGTGCACACAGAGCCAGGGGAGTGAGGCAGGCACTGAACTGAGCATGCGGGAAAATAGATGCCACCCATGTGCTCAACTTCACCTTAAATCTATTTCCCCAAGTCCTCCTCCTCCCACCATCCAACCTCTAGCAGCCATAAATATGGAAGTCAGCCTTGACCTTCCTTCTGTCTCCCCCTTCACCACCTGCACTCACCGGTTCGCTCTCCATCCCATCCACTTTTCTCTCTGCCCTCTACTGCCCTAGTTAGGATGCCTGCAGTAATAAACCCCTGGCTCTCTCAGGCAAAAGGGCCATTTCCTGAGCCTTCTTTTTATCATCTACTTATCTGTTTACTTACTTAACTGTATGAATGTGTGTGTGTGTGTGTGCGTGCGTGTACATGTGTGTGATTGTGCGTGTGTGATTGTGTGTGTGTGTGTTAGTCCATCCAGAAGACACCCTCAGGTGTGCTTTCTTGGATGTTGTCCACTTTTCGTTTTTGAGATGGGGATCCCTCAGAGGTCTAGAACTGACTGATTAGACCAGACGATTGGCCAGCGAGCTCCAGGGATCTGTTTGTCTCTTTCTCCTCAACCCTAGGATTATAACCAGGGCCACCGTGCAGGCTTTCCTTAAGGTGCTGGTTCTGGGGATGGATTATTATAGGTCCTCATACTTGCAAGGTGGAACTTCACCGAATGAACTGTCTTCCCAGCTCTACTGCTTATTTTGAGATAGGAGCTCACTAAGTTGTCCAGGCTAGTCTTGAACTCATGGTCCTCCTGCCTCAGCATCTTGATCTGCTGGGATTGCAACTCTACACCACAAATTGTGTCTTGAAGTCACGCTCTGAACTCTTTAGGCTCATCCCTCCCTGCCTTCACTTGTCCCCTCTGTGCCAGCTGTATTTGTTGATTATAAGCCCCTGAAGAAAGCTTTCTCTCAACTCTGGCTTTCTCACGACACGTGACATCTGCAAACCATGACCTGGGGGCCTGTTGCCTCTGTAGGGATCACAGCCACTCCCTCTTACTTATGTATTGGTTGTGACTGCTTTTATGGGATGAGAACATGAATATTGCGTGGCGCACAAAACCCAAAACACTTACTATCTGGCCCTTCCTGGGGAAACTTTGCCATTCCACCTTATGCCATTTCTTCTACCTGGGACTTATTTTATGTCTCTTTGCTATGTTATCCCTTTTCCTTTCTTTCCCTGAGTGACTCCTACTTTCCTACAGTTGCTAGCCCAAAATTTCCTCCAGGAAGCTCTCCTTTGCTTGTACCCCAGTTCAATTTATGTATCCATGCCGGTAGACTGAAATCTCCGTAAAGACAGAGGAGGAGTCTGTCTCCATTTAATGGGATTGGGGCAATAAAGCCTCATGTACCATTTGCCTAAACATTAGACATTGTCAATCAAGCTAACCATCAGTCAAGTAAGAGCACCTTTGTACTCTTACCCTGACAAGTATTCCTTCATATGTGGTATAAAAAGTATGTACGAAGCTATGATTTTAAATGATGAAGACAATTTGATTATTATTGTGAATGTCCGGGTGTTGCATTATCAGACATTGAACTTAGATGAATAACAGAAGTGACACAAAACTTATGAGCTATTGTATGTTTATTTTATACAGTTTGTTTGTTTTTCTTGTCTTCATTTTGACAAACCTGACAATTATGTTATTAGAATCTATATTTTTTTTACGTAAAATATGTTTAATTGCTGGTAATAAAGTATCAAAAGTAAAATTTATTGCATGAGAAGTACACAAAATGTGGCTACACTTATACCAACAAAGTAAAAATTTTTAAAGAAAATATGAGTATTATTATATGAATGTCATTTTCTACTAAATAAATCAAAATTCTATGCCATAATTAAAAGGCAAAATAAATCTATGCGTGGTAGCACACATTTGTGACCCCAATGCAGGCACTGTGAGTTCTAAGCCAACCTGAGCTACATGGCAAGACTTGTCTCAAAAGAAGGTAAAAATAAGAGTTACATTAGTGAGTGTCAGAAATCAGAAAGGGGCTAGGGATGTAGTTCAGCATGCACAAAGCGTCTGAGTTCAATCCCCTATGTGGCTTAAAATTGGATGGCGCAGGCCTGTGACCCCATCTCTGTGAGGCAGAACCAGGAGGATCAGAAGCTCAAGATCATCCCCCAGCTACACAGAGAGTATGGAGTCAGGCTGGGGTACATAAGACTCTATCTCAAACAACAGCAGATGCCCAACAAACATGAGAGATCAGAGATGAGGAGATAAATTAGGATGCCGCTTTCAGAAGTCAAAATGTTTCAAAGCTAAAGTTTTAATTTGTGAAAACTTAACAGGTTCTAAACTTTATGCACAAATAAAAGGATTCCAATCCTACTGTGCTGTGTCTTGATAACATTAAGTTTCAGTATCACTTCATTTGCTATATCTATACCTACTTATGCACAAATACAGTATGAATTATTTAATATCATGCTGTTTCATGAATACTCTCAGAACCACAAAGTGAAAGAATTATTAAGAGATGCAAGAAAGTGGGCCCTCAGTTCTAATGGAAGAGTATATTTCTTTCACAACAATCTATAGCATTTTTGCTAAAACTGCTGATTGACAGCTGTGTAATTTGCATTTTCTCCTACCTAGCCCTTTCAATGCTCAAATACTGCTGTGTTCCTAAGAAGTAATCTTCCCCCAATATCAGTGCCGTGGAGCAAAAGGCTTGGTCTGCTCAGCCCCTACTGGAAGTCAATTGGTCGAGTGGCCAGAGAGTGGTTAACCTTACTACAGTGAACTACCTGATGGGAAGATGGTGGCTACCATCCTAAGAACTACTTCCACTCACAAGGGCAAGTTGATGTAGGAGATTTAAGGATGGTAGATTAGCCACAAATGGGTGGATACCAGGATAATCATTATCCTGCAATGGTCCATTTCTTTGATGAACGGTCTGATGGTTTTTGGAGGTCACCAGATGTTCTGGATTCCGTAAATATGAAGAATGATTACTGACTAGGAGGTCTATGGCCAGGGTTTTTCCTGTTTCTTTTGGAATAGCTGACTCCAGCCATTAATATCCTAGTCACTGAAGTGTGACTTTTCTTTAGAATTTAAACTGTTAGACAAAGGTAAAGAAAACAGAGGCCAATCCTTCAAAGAACAGTTTCTAAAGGACAAGTCTGCCCATTAGATGTCTCTGTCGGTAGTTTCACAGTCCATAGATTTAGTCTTGAGGACCTGCTGCTGGGGAAGTAAGGAAGTGTTTTCCTAGAGCCCAGTTGGCGTTAGCCACAGAATACTTGTTTAGATTTGCTGGTTATGCTGTACCACTGTGCTCTAAGTGGCAAGAGACACCTTGGATTTTTTTGAACAAATTAACTTTTGCGTGTATCTCCAATCTCTAATATGAAGCATCCTTCAAATTGAGGGGGCCTGTCATGGTTCCAATGAGATGGCTCCCCACGTTCTCAGGCATTCAAATGCTTGGCTCCTAGTTGGTGACCATTTGGGGAGGCCTAGGAGGTGTGGCCTTGATGGAAGCAGTGTGTTGTTACTGCAGGTGGGCTTTGAGGTTTAAAAGTCTCCTGCCATCCTAAGTTTGTTCTCTCTGTTTCCTGTTTCTGGTTTGTCATGTGAGCTATCAGCTGTTTCTGCTGCCATGCTTACCTGTTGACATACTTCCCTGCCAGGATGATGATAGACACTTAGCTCAGGGACCAGAAGCCAAAAATACTCTTCCTTCTATAAGTTGCCTTGATCATCGTGCTTTTTTTGCAACAATAGAAGAATAACTAATACAGAGCCTTTTTTGGTTGGTTCTAAGGGTAAGGATGACACACTCATTGTCTTATCTCTGTTGCTTGCTATGGAGTTCGGTATAGAATGGGTTCTCAACACTGTCTCAGCGCTGACTGGGACACACTGGGACAGCTTTTGTCTTCTCTGGGCCAGCGAGGCACAAGTCCATGAATGACGACTCTCGATCCTAGCACCATCAGAGGATAGGCATCTTTCACACAGAAGTCTGCAAACCTTTGCTGTGAAAGCTAAATGATAATGATTTAGGTTTAAGTCTCTGTTATACACAACATACCTTGGCTACTCTAGTGCAAGGGCAGATAATGTAACATATGAAGAGATAAATGTGATGACTGCGGATGCAGCTGAGTCAGTAGAATGCTTGCCTGGCCTCGCACGCGTGAAGCCTTGGCTTCAATCCCCTGTACCTGGGAAGGTGGTGCAGTCCTATAATTCCAGCACTCAGGAGGTGGAGGCAGAAGCATCAGAAGTTCAAGGTCATCCTCAGCTACACACTTAATAGGTGTAACAGTGTTTCCAAAACAACTTTATTCACAGAACAGTTAAGGGCAGATTTGATCCACGGCCTGTGAGACAGACTTCAGGAATACGGGTTAATGTGACTAAGGAAGAGCACAACACTGAAAAACACTTAGAAGGTGAGACTGTCAGAAAGTGATACCTGCTAACGGAGTGGTTACCCTACTCTCTGAGCCTCAATTACCCTGGCATACTAGTGGAAGCCTGAGAGCCGATACCCAGAGATGTCAAAGCATTCTCCAGCCTTTCTTTCCCTCACCTGGGCTGCTAGGCCTCTTGATTTTGGTTTCTCCCTTTTGACTGTATTTATCTTATTATAGATATCTAGAACTTTCTTTTTATCTCTGCTTTCCAGCCTGGATATGTATCATAATCACTCAGAAAGTCTACACACACACACACACACACACACACACACACACACACACACACACACACACACACCACTATACCTGACTTAGGCATGAATCTATCTATCTATTATCTATCTGTCTGTCTGTCTGTCTGTCTGTCTGTCTGTCTGTCTGTCTGTCTGTCTGTCTATCTATGCCAGTCATCTATGGTACATACAGTGGTATATGCTATATACCTGCAATTCTAATACTTAGGGGGACAAAGCAAGAGGAAAAAGAGTTTGAGGGCATCCAGAATCTGTAAGGGTTACCATAATAAAACAATTCAGTCTGGATACTAGAAACTTATACTTTCAATTTCGTAGATATCAGAAGTCTATCATCAAGGTATCATCAGAGCTGATTTCCAGGGTGGCCTCCCTCCTTAGTTTGCAAGTATCTGCTTTCTCTTAGTGTCCTCGTGTGGCCTTTGCTCTGTGTGTATGGCAGTGTGACTGGGTAGGGACATGGATGGACCAGGTGTCTTTCTCCTCTTAAAAAGACACCAATTCTATCAAATTAGGATCTTATTGTTATTTTTGTTGTTGTTTTGTTTCTTGTTTTTTATTCAAGACAAGGTTTCTCTGTGTAGCCCCGGCTGTCCTGAAACTCACTTAGTAGATCATAGATCAGGCTGCCTCGAACTCACAGAGATCCACTTCTTTCTGCCTCCCGAGTGCTGGTATTAAAGGTGTGCACCACCACTGCCGGGCAGGATCTTACTTCTTAAGACTGTATTTACCTCTAATTACTTCTATTTATGAATCTGAAACAAGTCTTGTTATGTAGTTTGGTTGACACTGGCCTCTAGGACCTCATGCCTCAGTTTCCCCAGTGCTGTGCTTACAGGTGAGTGCCATCACCCTCAGTCAATTACCCATTTTTAAAAGGTTGGAGCTTCAGCGAGAATTTGGGGGAAACAGAATCAGCCCACAGCACCAATGTTGGGGCTTATTGATTTCAATCTTTACTTTGTTCTTCTGCGGTGCCCCAGAAAATTTTTTTCCTCAGCGTGCTTGAGAAGTACTAGTAGGCACCTTTGGTATCATGGTTCTGTTCTCATTATTGAAGCTCTGTCCTTCCTCAAGGACACTGGTTAATAGTTCACCATTACCATGCTTGGTCAAGCTCTCCTTTGACCATCTCCTCTGTCAAGGAACGGAGAACTGAACACTCTGTGCCTGTTAGGAACAGCAGGAGGAGGGTGACTTCCAGATTTCTACTTGGCCAGCAGCTGAACCACTCTGTGGTGGGAGGAGGAGGAGGAGGAGGAGGAGGAGGAGGAGGAGGAGGAGGAGGAAGAGGAGCTGGCCTAGGGTGAAGACGATGTGGTTAGCTTTTGTGCGCTGACTTTGAGGTGCCTATGAGGCATTTACTTGTTATTAATGTGCAAGACTAGAATTGAGATGAGAGGGTTTGGCTGGAAATTTATTATTATTATTATTATTATTATATTTTCTAATTTTTGTCCACTTGTGGGAAGCATTCTCAATAGAGGACTTGCCTCCACCAGATTAACCTGTGTCTTAGTGTTTTTATTGCTGAAGAGACAACATGACCAGGGCAACTCTTGCAAATGAAAATATTTAATTGGGGTGGCTTGCTTACAGTTTCAGGGGTTCAGTCTATTGTCACTATGGTGGGGAGAATGGTGTTAAGCAGGCAGACATGTTGCTGGAGTAGCAGCCATGAGTCCTACATCTTGCAGGCAACAGGACATCAATCGAGACACTGGACAGTATCCTGAGCATAGGAAACTTCAAAGCCTACCTCCACAGTGACACACTTCCTCCAACAAGGCCACAACCACTCCAACAAAGCCACACCTCCTAATAGTGCTAATCTCACTCCCTATGAGATTATGGGGCTCAATTATATTCAAACTTCCACAGCCTGTGAGCATGTCTATGGGGCATTTTTTTTTGATTGATGGGTCATGTTGGAGGGCCCAGCTCACTGTGTGTGGTGCCATGCCTGGGCAGGTGGTCCTGGGTTATGTAAGAAAGCAAGTTGAGCCAGCTATGGAGGACAAACTAGTAAGAGCACTCCTACATGGCCTCTGTTTCCATTCCCGTTTCCAGGTTCATGTCAGGGCTTTCCTCCTCATGATGGATTGTAACTTGTAAGCTGAAATACCTCCCTTCCTCCCCAAGGTTCTCTTGGTCATGGTGTTTTACCACATTATCACAAAAGCAAATTAATAGTTGTTTATTATTATTATTATTATTATTATCAGTCTGGATATGTGGTGCTGAAGACTGAACCCTGCCTCGTGTAGGCTAAGCAAGTACTTTCCCACTAAGCTGTACTCCAACCTAGAAATAGACTTTCGTCTTCACCAGCAAAGAGCTGGAAATAAAAGGCAGGGGAGGGAATGAGTGGGAAAAGAAGGTCAGAGCGAAACCGCAGAGGATTCTAGCATGTGGCACAAGCCTGTAAGTCCAGTACCAGGGAGCCGGGAGCAGAGGACCTTCAGTTCAGGATCAGCCTACATGGCGAGTTTGAGCCCAGCCTGGACTAAATAGAAAGACCCTGTCTCCAGAAAGACGGGGAGAGAAAGAGGAAAAGAGTTTCCAGTGAGCAAGATTGTACCAACAAGCAGGCATTTTAACTCTTTGTAAACTAACAGGCACTGTCTCCCTCTAGACTAGCCTACAAGCCTGCTCTCTCCATTCCATCCCTGTGCAAGCCGCCATTACCTCTCACCAGAATTAGTTAAAATCACTTTTATATAATCCATCTTCCACATACAGTAATATTTTAAATGACAAAGATGATAACACAGCCCTTCTGTTCCGAACTCTTCAATGTCAATCACATTTAGCACCAGCTGACCTTCAAGTCTCTACGTGAAGAGATCATCTGGTCCTTCTCGGGGTCCCCCTTGCTTTCTCCCCAATCTGCCATATTTGGGTTGTTCTATTCTCGAGCGCATTAAGCTTTGGTGTTCTCATTCTGCTTGTTCCCTCTCCCTGGGTTATGAATTTCCTTCATTCTGCCCAGCTGGCTTCAGCCAGTATCGGGGTCTCATGTTCCCCTCTTAGCCTTGCCTTACCAGGCACTCTAACTCACTTAGTCTCTGCCATCCCCTCCTGGCCTATTTGCTCATTGTCGCTCACCACCTGGTGTTCATTTGCTTGGGTGAGTCTCTCTACCTTAGAATGCAAGTTCTATAAACAAAGAGTCTTGGCTTTGCTTCCGCCCAGGGCCATTACCTACAACGGTGACTTTCATGCAATAGGTGCCAAATACATGTTTGTTTGTTCAGTAAATCAGTGAGAGAAAGAACCCTGAAATCTCAGGCCTTTGTGACTCACAGACCTCGCTGTGACTTTTCCCAGCTACCTAAGCACATTGCCACATAGGATTCCTGATGATGCAAGCGTAGACAATAAATTTACCTTAAAAGTTCTGGAGAGACAAAGGGAAAGATAGTTAATGTATACTTTTACTTTAACGAAACTTTCTGAAGAAAATCTGTTGTGAAAACTTGCCAACTGCAATCTCCCAAATTTGGGGATTTTTTTTTTTCTGGGCTTGGGGTCCAAATCACGTTTGGTGATTGACAAGTCCCAAAGGCAAAGGATTTATTAAACCTCAGCCAATCCCTCTCACCCACCTTTCCCCTTCTAGCTTGTGAACTATAGGAGCCACTAGTATTTCATTGTTTCAAGACTTCTCTTCCATCAAGAAACAGTATCGATAAGTTCATGCCCTGAAGAATTTTCCAGCATTTCAGAGTCTATATTATGAAACAGTTTTTAAAAAGTGGGTTATAGGCCCTTCTCTGCACTCTGTAACTCTAATAGATTGTGTAATGCCTCATGAAGGGCCTGGATGCTCACCACCCACATCTCCACTCTAAAACTAGGTTATGAGGAAAATGAAAACTCTGCAAAAAAAAAAATCGTTTCCTTCTTATAAAGTCCTCAGCTCTGGCAGGGGAATCTACATTGTGTAGAGAGGTAGGAACCCACGTGATCATTCAGTTAGTAACCAAACAGCAAGAGACACTCCCTTGGAAATGTGGAAATTCTCATTTCCACACAAAGCCAAGAGAAGGCATCCATGATGTGTCAATAGGCCAAAGCCCTACAAGGTGCTTTTCCTTAATTACCTAGTGCCTGCCCTACTCCCCCCCCCACCACCAACAAAGCAAGCCTGCTGCACCTGGGGTTGAGGGAACTACAGGGTGGGGGAGGGGCAGGTGGAACAGAGGAGCTTTATCTAGTCCAAGTCTGTCTAGATTGGGAACGTTCCCAAGTGAGAATAATTGAATCCCAAATCATTTTCCCCACAACACTGGCAGGGTTCTCCATGGGTCGTTAAACTCAACCACCCTGTAAAAGTTCAGGAAGACATTCTTAAAGCCCTGCTTTCTCCCACTCTGGGGAATTATCTCTACTCCAAAAGGTTAGCTTGGGGGAGATAGCCTTATCTTCCAACTACAACAACAGAGCCCCCAAACTCCCATCCCAAAAATCTGGACCATGTGCTGCACTCGAATTCAGCCCAGGAAGCTGATAAGCCAGCTGTGAAAATAGAGCGTGAAGCATTCTCTCTCATTCCAATCAACTGACACCGTTTGCACGTTTTAAAAAGAGGCCAGGAGGTTGTTTTTTTCCATTAAAAGAGAGAGAGAGAGAGAGAGAGATATTATGGGGCAACACACAGCTAAAGAACCATCTGACTTTGCAAGCTGAATGTGTCCACTCGTTAGTGTGCACACAGCTTGTATGTATGTGTGCCTATACACAGACACCATTTCACATTATGCATATGTGTCCACTCATTAGTGTGTGCACAGCTTGTATGTATGTGTGCCTATACACAGATACCATTTCACATTATGCATGTTTTGGCTATTTTTATTCTTTATAATTCTATTAAGATTTTTGTTTGTATAATATATTTATATATATTATATATTTGTATAATGATCATATTCTTGCCCTTCCCCTGTTCCTCCCAGATTTCCCCATCTTCCTACCCATCCAACTTTGTGTTCTTTCTTTCTCTCTCAAACAAACAAACAATAAGCACCACCACCAACAATAACAAGTACACTAAAAACTACGGAGTCCATTTTGTGTTGGTCATCTGTGGGGCCTGCCCGAGAGTGTGGTTGATATACCCAGGGATGCGTCCATGAATAAAACTAATTTTACCTCTCCCAGAAGGTAAACATTATACATATTTTAAAACAGCCAGAAAAGTAATGACGCTGGTCCAGTGAGCCTCAGAAATATTCAGTACTCTGATTCAACAGCTACCAACATAAATCCATTCTGTTTCAGTGTTCTCACCATAAAATACAAAATCTTGCAGTGTGAATGTACTGGTGTGTGGCTTTTATCATGCATTAGAGGTTCTTTGAAGTTTTTGGTCAGAAGAGTTAAACTTCACAAATTCTATTTGGCCACAACACCAACCAAATTATTAAAAACAAAAACAACTGCATTATACAAAAAATTTTAGAGGCAGTTTTCATCACCTCGAAGTTAAAGGCATTGCCAAGGGAGAGGGCCTGCCAGACTTGCTTTAATGAATGCACATGAACACACACACAGTAACTGAAAAATTGCGTTCTTTTTATACAAACAGGTATTTCTAAATGCATGTTGAGTTAGTCAACTTGAGCTGTCATAACAAAATGCTACAGACTGGATGGTTTAGAAAACGAAATTTAGTTTTTCATAGTCTAGAAGCTGGGAAGGCTGAAACCAGGGATGCAGCACAGCTGGACAGTCGTGAGGGTTCTCTCCCTGGCTTGTAGACACCCAACTTCTTACTATGCCAACACATGGCAAGGAGAGCACATTTCCTGATATATTTTCTTCTTTCTCTCTTTCCTTCTATACCTCCTCCACAACAGGGATCAAGCCCAGGGTCTGCTGCAGGCCAAGCCCACTTTCTACCATAGGGATCGAGCCCAGGGTCTGCTGCAGGCCGAGTCCACACTCCTCTACTGTGGATGTCTCTCCCTACAAAATCACTAACTCCATCATAAAGGCCCCCCTCCTCATGACTTATCCAAACCTCATTGCACCCCTAAACCCTCATCTTCGAAGTCCATCAGCCTGGAAGTGAGGGCTTCAGCACGATGTCTTTAAGGGACACAGTTCAGTCCAGAACTGTCTTCTTCCCTTACAACATCTGTTTCTTCAGAAATTACAAATATGTAATGTAGGCATTATTTGTTCGCCTACCACACCCTTTCACACTAGGCAAGTTCATAACAAACATTACAGATTTCATATTTGATCAATTTTATTAAATGTGTCTTATAGCCTATGAAGTAACTGTATATTTGTTTGTCAGTATTTTTCTTTGTGTACATTTTGAGGTGTACATTTTCCCTGAAATTAACTAAGTGAGAAGTCATAATGGATAAGCAAGCTTTCTGGATCTGTCTGTGGGCCTGGAGGCGGAAGCCTGGTGGGAGGGGTCGCGTCCACTAGTGGAGACTAGTTTAGCGTTGACCATGAAAGCTTACCTAACACTGCAAAGTACAAACGGGATGCTCTTCTCAAGGTTACTGGGGTCTAAAATCACTTCTGTTCTTTCTAAACATAAGTAATGTTTATTTATTGACAGAAATTAGGATGCAAACCAAGAAAGCAGAGGGGGACATAGCCAGGCTCTAAAAATTCCCTTGGGGTTTTTATGTGGGCAATTTATTTTCCTGCTCCCATCCTATGCCATGGTTCCTGTGGATGCCCAGCCGCTGGTGGCTAAACTCTCTCATAAAGGTAACCCTAGTAGAGAAGTGACACCATCCTTACAGGGCGCTGCTAAGCACTCCTCTTGGAATGAAAAGGAAATCACGTCTCTCTAGAGCTGGAGATGGATAAACTTTGGGGACATTGGTCTAAACCTCGTGGACTAAAAAAGGAAAAGCAGGTAATTCCGTGAAGGGTATTCGAGTTACCAACACCCTGCGATATAACTTAAACATGATCGAGGGGTTTGGAATGTAGCTCAGTAATACAACACTTGTCTAACATGTGAGTTCCTCAGCACTCCACCCCTACATCTGTAAATGCTTTAATAGTTCCCCCAAACTTTGAAGGAGATATAGAAAATAAGAATGCTTAGGTTGAAAGCTAGGTGTGGTGGCTCATGCTTGTAATGTGGATACTTAGAAGGCTGAGGCAGGACAATTGCAAAGTTGAGACTAGCTTGAGCAATATAGCAAGACCCTATTGAAAAAATGCTTACATTGAAGAGGAGCAACAAATTAATGGGAATATAGGTCATTATTATATAGGTCCTTATGATTCTTAATGTACTGCATTTTGCTTGCAAGACTGTATGAGCCTGGGAATTCAGCAAGTTCTGAGTTCAAGTCCTGATTCCAACATTTCGTGTGACTTTGGGCTAATTCCTAAGGCTCAGCATTTGTTCTTAAATTTATAAACTGGAAATAGTGTTACCTACCTTCACTACATGGCTATAGAAATAAATATGAAAATGTATGTAAATAGGTTGCCATAGTATGCGACATAAAGGAAAAGCCATACATGGAGAGCACTGTTATTAGCTTAGTGTGATTGACCTTCGGCAGCTGTAATTAACTACGCTTGTAAAAATCTCAGTAAAAAATTGCTTCACTCACTTATCTCAGAGCCGGGAACACCTACCTTCTCTGGGGCACAAAGGAAGGTATTTAGAACCCTGCCTTGCTCTAGTTAGTGCATCTTCGGGGTATTTCAAACAGTGCTAAGCAGTTGTTTCATCTTCGTTTTTTTCTCAGCGCTTTATACTCTCCCTTTCAGCCCATCAGCTTTGGTACCTTTCTTGTCCGCCACTTAAGAACCTTGTCCTTTTCTAGTCTCACTTTGCAGGAAAGAGTGGGGCTATTCACCCCCAATAAAAGATTCAGTCAGGCTCGGGGGGGGGGGTGAAAATGCAAACCAACAGCATAAATAAGGGGTCTCAAAGTAATATCACTAAAAATAACAGTGAACTTCCCCCCGCAGCATAGAAGTTGCCTGAATGGGCTCCCCTGCCAATCTCAATCAGCCGTGAGACAAGCTGTAGCTGGCAGTGGCTCTGCGGTGTGGTGAACGAGGGCCCAGCCTAGATTGTTTTCTATTTCTACTTTATTATTTCTTTTTTTCAGTGACGGAGCTCGAGCCCATGTGTCATGCATGCTAAGCAAGTTCTCCCCCAACGGAGGAATACCCCAGCCTGCTCTCTATTTCTCATTTATGGTGAGGATGAATGGGAGACTCATCTGTTGGCTTCAAGGGGAAAGCTGGAGGCTGAAGATTAAGTGAGAAGATGGGAAATTCTTCAGTAAAACATTGTGAAGCGGTAATATGAAAATGATGCTCTTGAGTCCTAGTTCCCATCAGCGAGGTGCTTGAGAACAGTGGGTCTGATTAAGTCAGAGAAAAAAAAATCTGCCAGCAAAACCAAAAGGATAAGGCTTGTTTTGTGGTCTCCTCGCTCCCTGCAAAATGTTCTGAGACTCAAGAGCTAAGAGATGGTGGCAGGAAATTCTGCTCTTATGAATAGTATAAATCAGATGGCACTAATTGAATTCTAAAACAGGGGGGCGATTAGAAAATTATGGCATAAAGTGCTTTGTCAGTCGCCAGCTGTGCAGTTGTGTCACCGCCGTGGAGCCTCTGGCATCCGGGTGCTGCGAGTGTCCTGGTTAATAAGACTTGGTGGGATACTGACACCCTGGAAGCTAGTTGGGCCTCTCCAGGTCCTGTCACCCGAAGGGCTATATTACAGGGTCCAGGGGTCCAACAGTCTCTTCCAAAGATGAATAAAAATTCTTCACTGGGACCAGGAGATGACACAGAGGGTAAGGGTCCTTGCCACCAAGACTTGTGACTTGAGATCCAGCCCTGAGACTCACACGGTGGAAGGAGAGAACCAACTCCCCAAAGTTGTCTTCTGACCTCCATACAAATGCCATGGTGTATGTGTGTGCTCCCCCGACCCTCTGCAAATAAATGAATGTAATAAAAAATTCTTCACTAGCCTTTACATTTAATTACACTGCTTTGAGTATAAGATTGCCCTAAACTGGGTAAAAATAAAGGCAGATACAAACTCATAACATTTATGGTTTTTATAAGCCAATTATTTCCAGAGTAAATTTGAGCAGCATTGTAGGGAGTCTGTGATATTTAAGTTGACATTGCTAATTTAATGAGATGGATGAGGTTATTTTACTGAAACACACAACTTGTTACTGCGAAAACTCAACCAGTTGCCACAGGGAAGGCTCTTTTGATTTGGTTGCGCTTTGGTGACCACCCTTTAAGTTTTCTTCAGTTGAATTATTGGATTACCAGCCCTAATAGAGCAGTAACAGATCTTTCACAAACTCAGGCTAACTCTATCCTTCCTCCTTTGCCTGTGATAGCTGGAAATGCCCCACTATGCCAATTCCGTCTCAAACACAAAGCGGGTGTGTGGCAGCACTCAAATGTGGGCATCTTGTTCTTCAAGGAAACGTCCCATGTTAACCCTTAGCTCCTGAGTCCTTAAAGTGGATTAGTGTAATCCAGAAGCAGAATTTTAATTTCCAGTATTAAAATAACTACTTACGGCCAGTAGCTGCTCTGTTAAATGTGGCCCAATAATTATTCATGCATTTATATGTTAAATTGTGTGATTTTTAAAAAGATTGTCTTTGAAATAAAATCACTAGCTGTGTGAGGCAGGCCCATGCATTTAACCTCTTCAACCCTCCGTGCTTTTATCTGTAAATTGGGGACAGTGACATATAACACATTTAATCATATTTCACAGAGCCTGGACAAAAACATCACTCAACTCCAGTGTCATGACTGGGTGATGGGCTGGGGGAGGGTTTGCCCCTTCTCACAGTTAATGTCAAGGCTCCCTCAAGCTACCTATGGGTGTATTTATTCTTTGAAACAATTGACACTTTCTCTTATGTAAAGTGCCACTTAAGCCATCCTTAGATAATGTCGATATATCTACTAATAAGCAAACTAAGTAAAAAAAAAAAAACAAAACAGTGTGTTTATCATGCAACTATTGCTTAGGTTAAGTCGTGGATACCCAGCCTCCTGTCTTCCAATTTGATTTGCTCCCTTCGCCCTAGAGAGCTGCCAGAGAGCTCCTCTAACTGTTAAACCTATCAAACAGCCATGGTGTTTAGTCTCATTTATTTAATAATAAGTATTATTATTTATTTATTTATTTAATCATGTGCATGTTCACACGTGTATGAGTGCATGCCTTGGCATGCCTGTAAAGATCAGAGGACCACCTCAGGTGCGAGTCCCCGCCTTCCACCATGTTTGACACAGGGCCTCTTTGGTGTTCACTGCTGTGTAAGCCAGGCTAATTGGCTCCAGAGCTTCCAGCAACTCTCCTGCCTCTGTCCTCCCATCTCACCAGAGGAGCATGGGAGGGAGGGGAGGAAGAGGGGGACAGGGATTTACAGACATGCTCCTATGCTCAACTTTATGTGGGTTCTGGAGATTCAAACTCAGGTCCTTAAGCTTGCATTATAAATGCTTTGCCCACGGTTGCATCTTCCCAGGCCTCATTTTAGTCTCTATGGAGGACAGGCCTCAAGCTCTTTCCAGTGGTAAGGGATGGTGATGGAGCAGGCTGTACCACATCACTGCCTCTGCCATTTGACCTGCAAGGGGCGCACTTCCATTTTCACGCTTCCTTCACAATATTCTGCATCCTCCACCAAAATCTACTCAAGCATTGCCTCATCCACAGAACCTTCCGTGACCCTAACAAGCACAATTTATTTCTTCTGCCCCTGCCCTCACCCTGTCCCTTGCACAGATTTCTGTCTTAGCCGCTATAATTTTTTTCACATTTATCCTTACGTGATATAATAGACAGAATTGTGTCTCACCAAAAGAGATATATTGAAGCCCCAATTCCCAGTACCACAGAACGTGACCTTATAAGGACACAGTATCTTTGCAGAAGTAATTAGTTCAGATGAGGTCATACTAGAGAAGAGCGGATACTTAATCCAATATGCCCGGTATCCTTAGAAACAGGGACATGGGACAATGAAGGCAGACAATGCAAGCTGCAATTATAAGTCAGGAAGCCCCCAGGCAGCTCAGGTACCGTCCTCCCCTCCCTCCCACCGCCCAGGGTTAGGCAGCTTTCAACTGCAGTCCATTTCTGTTTAAGATTTCCAATCTCTAGCATTTTGTTTGGGCAGCCCAGAGAAAACAAATATGCCTTTCTAGACCATAAGCTCCGGCGAACAAAGCCCTTGCTTGCTCTGTGTATGCGCTGGAGGCCATTGTTGAGACACCCAAACTGATCAGGAGGGCAAGGAGACCTCATCAGGTGAAACACAAGACCTACTCCTTTTCCTTAATCGGCTCTCAAGTTGGAACTGAAGGAAAACCACGTGAAATCTACTCGGGGCTACTGCATATGGCCACACAGGCTAAGCCCTGCGTGAGTCCACGGTTGTGTAATCTGGTGACCTTCAATTATTTATCACTGTATAACTTAATTCACATAAGAGAGCCCATAGAACTTCGAAATTCCTTGCCATCTGTTAGGAAAATCACATCACCATTGTGAGGGTCAGTTCTTATTTTGCCAAGTAGCTGAAGCCATAAATAATTATCCTCTAGATTGGGGCTTGCAAAACTATGGCCCTCTGGCCAAGTCCAGCCTGCTGCCTGCTTTTGTAAATAAAGTTTGACTGGAGCACAGCCAATGCTCACTCATTTACAGACTGCCTATGGCTGTGTAGAGAGAGTTGAGGGGCTGTGATAGATACTGGTCGGGACAGAGACTATCAAACCTAAAATGTTTACTCTCTGGTCTCTTACAGAAAAAGCCTGCTCTAGATAATAGAATCTGCTAGTCACTGCCAGAATGGTTTATATTAAGTGGTGAAAATCCCACTTTGAAACTGAAACCACTCATTTTTATCACACTTTGGAATATTCCACACTACCACGGTAGATGTAGGAATGCCAGGAACAAAGTTATATGTAGAAAATGATTTATTTTTTTTCCTGAAAATGGAAGTAGGGGTTTAAAAATAACAGAACATGTGAACTTCAAAAGTGAGGGTATGGGTGGATATATGTGTGTAGTGAGAGGGGCTCAAACTCTAAGAGAACACTGTATGTGTAACTTCTAGAACTAGGTACTTTATGTGTGTGTGTGTGGGGGGGTGTTGGATGGTGTCCAGGTATATAAGTTGGAAAGAAGCTGAAATGGATAGAGACCAATTTTAAAGTACAGGAGGAGAAATGCTCTTCAAATGTTTGTGCAAAAAGGGCTGCCTGTCCTTTTATTCCTTCTAGAATGTGCTATGGAAAGTCTTAGGCCTTTCTGAAAGGTCCCTTATGCATTAAGTATAGCTCTTACCATGTGAGGCCCATCACCCAGGCATCAACTGATTGGACCAAGGCTGGTGTGGTAGTTTGAATGTAATTGGTCCCCATAATCTCATAGTGAGTGGCACTATTAAGAGGTATGGCTTTGTTGGAGGAAGTGCATTACTGTAGGGGTGGTGGACTTTGAGGTTTCCTATGCTCAGGATATCCACCAGTGTGACAGTTGACTTCCTGCTACCTTGCTGGTCAGCTCCAGCACCCCTTCTGCCTGCATGCCACCTGTCATGATGATAATGGACGGAACCTCTGAAACTGTAAGCGAGCCACCCCAATTAAACGTTTTCTTTGTAAGAGTTGCCATGGTCCTTGTGTCTCTTCACAGCAATAAAAACCCGAAGACAGCTGGACACCCGATCTACAGGTCAAAGGTTTCAGGAATGGCCTGATACAAGGTACTAACTGAGGCAGATATTGCCTATATCAACTCCATATTCTTTTTGGGAGTTCAAGCCCAGCACTGTGAAAACAGTCAGCAAACTGTGTTCAAGACCAGAAAATGCAGAAATAGAGAACAGCTATCCCCACAAAGTCAAGATGATTGTTACCTAACAAATAAGCTGGAAACCCAAGCATAAAACTAACACTGTGTCATGAGCTGACATTTCAGGAGGTCCGCTTGTACTTCAGAGAGCTCATTATTAACTGTGGCCCAGTCTGTCCCGTTTTTGTTACTGTTCAAGGGTAAGGTCAGTTCACGGTCAGCTCAGTTTTTCTATGTTATCACTGCATCCATGCTTTCCCATTCTCTGCCCGATAGCCTGTTTGTCTGTGGTCAGTGGCCACCTTGAAGCTCTAACCTTCTACCATGAGAGTCACCTCTCCTTCCTGTGGGCTAGAAGAGAAGAAAATATTGCCTAGCCACTGTGTTAGTGGCGTTAGAAATGCAGGTCTGCTTGGAGTTCCTGGTGGCATCCATCTGTCCTGCTCGCCTATGTCTAGCCACTACCGCAAAGTCTCAGCGTTTTCCGTTTTCCAGCTCTGTCTTACCCCGCATCCTACACCAGAGCAAACGGAGGCACTAGGCTCTCTGTCCATCCATATTCATCCTACACCAGAGCAAACGGAGGCACTAGGCTCTATGTCCATCCATATTCATTCTACACCAGAGCAAACGGAGGCACTAGGCTCTATGTCCATCCATATTCATCCTACACCAGAGCAAACGGAGGCACCAGGCTCTATGTCTATCCATAGGGTTTTGATATGAAGACAAACCCTTCCTTTCCTGTTTTTCCTACTCTCTAGGAGTTAAAACATTTGCCATCTGATCCCTCCACCCATGCTCCGAATTTAAGATCCCCATCTAGATTCTGACCCAGTTCTTCTTCCTTCGTTTGTTTATTTGCCATATGCTATTTCTCTCGCATCCATGGCTCTCCTTGAGTATATGTATGTGTTCCTGTCTCTCTTTTAAAAACACTTTCTTGACCCTTCATTACCTCCTAGTTATCATCTATTGAACTCACTTATGATAAATTGATTTATTATAAAAGGTATAGAGAATTCCGGTCAATATGGAAAATTAATATGGTTGACAGGCTTCTCCCTTCTCAAGGCTCAGGAAACATTGCGGAAGAGGCAGAAAGGATGTAAAAGGCATAGGATGGGCAGGAGTGCTGTAAAATGCTGTCTTCAGGACATGACATGCTGGTCACAGTCACGAGCTCACAGTAGCCATGGTTACCTGCACAAGGTCAAGCTGGCCAAAATTATGACACAGGTTGGGGGAGGGTACTCTGCAGGCTCCACCCCTTACCAAGTAAGCTATCTGCAGGAAGAGTCCTTTCTGAGTATGTGGCAACTGGTGGGTTTCTCATGCTCCAGCGACGACTCCACACCCATACACACACTGGTGCACTAACTGGACTTAGTGGATTATTAAAAAAAAAAAAGACATGAAGTTGGGAGGGGAATATGTTAAGGGAGAGGTGGAATTGGAAGTGGGAAATGAGAGGGAATGATCATATTTTATTGTATATAGGTATGAAAGACTCAAAAATGAAGAAACATTCTATTTAAAGAATAACTGAAAAGATTCTCATCGCCTGTCTACACACACAGAAAGGCCGCTTGAAACGAAACAAACCATTGCATCCTGCATGGCTTGGCACCTTGACTGGACTAGGAGCATCGAGGGAATGAAGAAAAGACGGGCACACAGACACATGCACGGAAGAGCTAAGCCAGGCGGGCCATGTGAAGGCTGCTGGAGTAGCATCAATTATACAACAGCCCCGCACCTCAACGTGCTCATTATACACAGCACAGTTGCTCTTGGTAGGAAGTCTCTGCAGGCGATCTCGGGCTGAAAAAAAAACCCCAGGAGGAGGAAATTGCAGTTTCTAGTATTTGCACACACTGGTCAATCATTTGTAAACACTCATCCTTGCACACTCTGTCAACATTTGCACTGGGGCCAGAGGAAGACTTTGCTATCCCTCTAAGCCTCACCCCGGGCAAGGCCTTGCCACTTGGTGGGTCGGAGGCATTGGTCCCTGACATGGCTGTCCCTATGTCAACAATACACATTCACTCAAAGTTTCCGTGGCTCTTTACACCAAACCATTTCTTCTCTTAAATAAATAATTGAGTTCAAATAGTGTTAGAAATGTCTCTAGCCCGTAGAAATGAAGGAGGGTCTTGAAAATCATAAGAACGAGAAAAAGCAGAAAGTGGCTGATTGCTGGGATGGTGGAACATGGAACAGGCCATATGGTTTTTGGAGCTGGTGTCCCAAGAGCAGTGTGAGGAGTCCTGCAGGTTGCAAGGCTTGTAATGGGGCTGAGGGGGGCCCTCAGGTACGCATACCTCCAAATCACAAAGGTCTGAACCATTTGTCAGCCAGATGGTTGGTGGTGTATGCCTGCAATCCCAAAATGTGGGTACGAACCTAAAAGAGAAGGATTGTTACTAGTTTGGGGCAGCCTGGGCTACATAGAAAAGACCATGCTTCCAAAAGAAAATAAGTTTATAAGGACCTGCACCATTATTGAAACGGGAATTTCTGTAAATTCCTCCTATTAGACACAAGGCATATTAACAAAATGCAACTGAGGGTGTACTTAGTGACTGTTCACTGGGATGTGCAAGCCCTTGTGTTCCATCCCCAGTGCACATAAAGCTGGGTGTGATGGTACATGCCTGTAATACCAATGTTGCGGAGGTGGAAGCAGGAGGATCAAGTTCAAGTTCACCCTGGGCTACTTAACAAGTTCAGGGCAGCTTGAGTGACAGGAGACTCTGACTTTTTTTAAAAAAAGGGATTAGAGGCTAGAGAGGTGGCTCAGTGGTTAGGAGTCGTACTGTTCTTGTAGAGGACTTGGGTTTAGTTCCCAGCACCCACATGGTGGCTCACAACCATCCCTAATTCTGATTCCGAAGGATCCAGTGCTCTCTTCTAACTTCTGTGGGCCCCAAGCACACGTGCTGTACAGACATACATTCAGACAAAACACATGTAAAATAAGCAAAAATTTTTTTTTAAGTATTAGCAAAGTTGGAGATCTAGTAAAGGCACTCTGTGGACAGGGTTTACTTGCTAGAAAGCAAACCGAAGGCCACGTTCTCCATGAGTGGAGTGGTGGGCCTGAATGCACACCTCCCTTGAGGTCCTGACATCCTTATCTGAGGCCGTCAGAGGATATGTCCAGATCAGGGGTGGTTCTAGAGCCAGGTCTGTGGAACAATCCTCACTGAAGATGAGCTCACACGGAAAGTGTGTGACTCGGGTGACAGAACAGATCATTGAAAGAGTCAGTTCTCAAGAGGACTTGAACTCCTGGAACTAGCAGAAACAGCCCAACCTGAAACTTGGAAGTACTAAAAACACAGAGGAAGAAACAGAATCCGCTGGGCAGCAATGGGAACAGGGCAATTTGAAAAAGATGTTTTTCTTCCAGAAATGAAAAATAAAATTTCAGAAAATTTAAAGCACAGTGTTTAGGCTGAATTGCCCTCTAGACGCAGTCTGAGAGGATTCATGAATGTTTTACTTAAGGTACGCAGTTCAGAAAGGGATCAGGGATAAGAGAAAGGAGCTGGGAGGCATGGAGAAAAGAGCGGTAGCGTCTGTGCCACCTCTAAAACAATCCCAGGGTAAGTCATTATGTGACTTATAGATATTGTCTGTTCTCCCTCTGGACGTGTGGGGGATTTGTACTCCAAGTCATTGTGGTCATGTGACCCACTTTGGCCAATGCCTGTGAGTGTTAGTTCTGGGAAGACTATTTAAGCTTCAGTACACAACTCATCATACTCCCCTCCCACTTTTGCCAAGGCAGCCAGCACCACTCTGGTTGCGGCAGTCTAATCCACTGGGTCTTAGAATACAGACTTTCTGGTGCAGGGACCACAAGTCAACACTAAACGAAGTGAGGTGCGAGGAGTGAACCTTGTTTCATGCTGGGACTCTTTGTTCTGCAGGAAGCCCATCTTAACCCATATAGATGAAATGGCAAGCAGACATGAAAGACATCATTCAAGGAGCTCATAGATGAAGATTCCCCAGAACTAAAAAAAGGAGGGCTGAGGAGGGAGCATAGTCCGTAAAGTGGTTTGCCTTGCAAATATGTCAGATCCCTAGAACTCATGGAAAGAGAGAGAGACAGAGACCGAGACAGAGGGAGGCAGGGAGGCAGGCAGGGAGGGAAGAAAGAAGGAAGAGACCAACCAGAGTGGCGCCACATGTTCGTAGTCTCAGTGCTGGGAGGCAGAGATGGGCAGATCACTAGAGTTTACCAACCAGCCAGCCCAGCTTACTCGGTGAACTCCAGTCCAACGAGAGATCCTATCTTAAAAAACAGTGAACTTGTCCTGAGGAAAGACATCTGAAGTTGTCCTCTGCACGCGTGTGCATGCGCGCGCGCGCGCGCGCGCACACACACACACACACACACACACACACACACACACACACACACACACACACGGTGGAGGGGGGAAGGGTCAAGTCCCGAGCAAGACAAATAAAAATAAATCCACAAATATGTAATAACGCAACTTCCAAGAATAACAGTAACTTCATCTAGTTAAATCCTCATAGTAGTCCTATTATATTTTATTATTATTATTATTATTCTCCACTGACCTGTGAAAAAGCCAAACCCCAGCCTTGAAGCTAGTAATGGATAGAAGCTGAATTACCCCAAATCTGTATTTTAAAGCTCCCTTTTCAAACCTCATTTTTACCTTTGCAAAAATCCCTGCAAAAAGGCTCTTATTTCCCCATCTTAAAGATAAGAAAACTGACATTCACCCATGTCCAACAAGCTCTTTAAGCATATGAAAATAATAAATATTAGGGCTTAAGTTTGAACTCAGGTCTTGCTGACATTAAATCCTTGACACTTTTCCTGTGTCATGTCACCTTCTACAGTATCTCAAGAACTAGACTTACATAGTTTCATTATTAAAATTTACCACATGCAGCTCCAGCCACAGGGCCTCTCCTGCCACCCCTCTGAAATGCCTGATAGGTCCTAGTCTCAGCCTCCACGTGGACCATTCATTCCGCTTGGCTGTTCTCTCTCCCGGCACAAAGCGGCCCTTGAATCTCACTCACCTTTGGGTTTCAGTCTTACCTTCTGAGGCCTTCCCTAAATCTGATGTCCTGTGTCTTTATCCTGCTTTATTTTCTTCACTGTACATATCTACTGGGCTATAAATAATCAGCATGTTCATATATTCTTTACCCCCCTTTTTAGTGGAAGATCCACAAGAATGGATTCTTTATTTTGTCCTTTTTTTCTCTGTTGTTCAATACACTTTTGTTGGATGAGTGAATGAATGAATGAATGAACGAACAGATGGATCAGGATACTGCAGATGAACACTGTAGCAAGTTCTTCTTAAATGTCCTTAGGATAGCATGCAGTAAAACACACACCTCATTGCAAGGCAGGGCCTGGTATGAAGCAGCCTAGAGCAAAGGCAAGACAATATGGCTGAAGTATCATGCAGGTCAGAGCTTCTCACCTTCCTAATGCTGTGACCCTTTAATACCATTCCTCATGTTGTGCTGACCCCCAAACATAACATTTTTTTTGTTGCTGCTTCATGACAGTGTGGTACTGTTATGAATTCTAATGCAAATATCTGGGTTTTCTGATGGTCTTAGGTGGCCCTTGTGATAGGGTCATTCAACGCCAAAGGGATCTTGACCCACTGGTTGAGGACCACTGATGTAGAGAGATCTGTTCACATGCCTCTAACCACACAGCCTGATTCCTCCCCTTCGTATCTCAGTATACACTCATTGGATCAGAAGTGCTTACCTGTCCTCCCCCAGATAAAAGTGAGGCCACAGAGGACCACTCGACCACTTTCCACCAAGTGTGCTATTCTTTTCACCCTCTGCTTATCCACGTGGCCACAACTCTGTGAGAACCATGTTGTAACTCCCCCTACTTCTATAGCTTTTCATAGAGGAGAAAATCTCAGTTCAGAGACACTGAAAGATCCACCTAAAGCCACACAGCTGAGAAGGGCCTGAGCTTGCATCCAAAGGAGGCAGATGAATGGTGTTCAGGGTTGAACCGTGTCTTCGCCATCCACAAATGAGATATTGAAGTCTTGTCCCCTTGGTACCTCAGAGTGTGACTGTATCTGGAAGTAGGGCACTGTACATATAGCTAATACCAAGGCTGCACTGGATTAGGGTTGGACCCTAATCTAACGTGACTGGTGTCACTGTGAGGAGATGTGGAGAGAGGACACACACCGTGTGACAATGGATGATCGGAGTGACACATTTAGGAGCCAAGAACCACAAAGATTCCTGGAAAACAATGAAAAGCTGAGAGAAGGCAAGGGAAGATTCACCACAGGCTTCTCAGGGACTCTAAGTTTGGTCTTCCAACGTTCAGAGCTGTGAGACAACACATACCTATTGTCATAAGCCACCCAGCTTGTGATACTTTGTCATAGCCGTCCTAGGACACTAATGAGGATGGCAAATCCATCTTTCCTCTTTGTCATATCCTCTTTGACTCTTCAGGCAAGGTTGGTTTCTGTGATGTCAGCAAATAAAAACGTGTGTATAGAGGGTCTGGGGACTGCACCTCAAGAGAAATCACTAAGGTAGTGCAAATCCTCCAGTTATTTTACTTCCATATTAACACAGGGACATGAAGAAGCAAGTCCTCTAGTGAACAGAGTGTGGGTTAGTTCTCCAGGAAGAAGAGGCCATTGGAAATGTGGCGCTCTTCTGGGTGCCTCAAGATGGAGATCTTGTGTTTTCACTTCCCATTGTCCAATCCCCAAACACAGACTGATATGCAAGGACCTCGTATCCAAGACACTTTGCTCTTCTGTTTACTTCCTCCTCCCGATCCTCTATCCTAAACAACCTCTGTTGATTTGTTTGCTTTCAACTTACCTCAGCTTTGGCTTAAATTTGGCAGTGACAATTAAAAGCATTTCTTCCATTCTACAGGATAGGACCAGAGCACCAAAATATCAACCCCTCTCTACTTCTTGAATCCACATGCGTTTCTTTGAATAACATTACAACTTCCTGGGCTGCTGTAGCGGCAGAAGAGGAGATATGCAGGGGTGCATCCAGGGCCACTGACCTTTGCTCCTTGAACAGCTATTCTGAAGCCTTTAACCCCTGGAAAACAAGCATTCTTCTATTATTTTCCTTCCACTCTGAATCTCTTGTATTCTGGTTTTTATTTATTTTTTATTTATTTATTTATTTTTTGGTCTTTCGAAACATGGTTTCTCTGTAGCTTTGGAGCCTGTCCTGGAACTAGCTCTTGTAGACCAGGCTGGCCTCGAACTCACAGAGATCCACCTGCCTCTGCCTCCCGAGTGCTGGGATTAAAGGTGTGCATCACCACTGCCCGGCCGTATTCTGGTTTTTAGAAGTGAAAAAAACTATTTTTATCTAAGCCATATGGCCTTCTCCCCCTTACACTGGTGCTGTGGAAAATTCGCAGGGGCAGGTATAGACGGCAGTGGCAGCAGGGTGGGTGGGCCCATAGGGCCTATGTGTCTATAGCTTGTGTGGTTCTGTAGCTATGGCAACCGTGTGTAATGCCACTTGCATAGCATTATAACATGGCCCTAGAGTTGCCCCTGGGTCCTCAACTATTCCTCTTCAATGCTGCTGTTTCCTAGCTACCACGGCTCTGTTGTGTTTGTTTGTTTATTTATTATGTAGAGCCTGAGCATTGTTTCTGTGTGCTCTGTTTGGCTGGTATCACACATTGTCATCTGGGTAGAAAAATGAGATACCAAAACTCATTTCTTCCTGATGCTATTAGTTGCTAATAATTGCCCACGCTTAAACATGCTGAGTTAGACTCTGAAGACTGTGGTCCTGGGTGAGCACCTGCGACTTCCTCTAGTTTTGAAGGTTGGTGTTGATCTCTCATAGACTCTATCAGTCGACTGCCCGCTACTGAAAAACCTGTAGAGACAGTTCTTTGTGCCAGTTCTAACAAATTCCTGACAAGAGTAGATTTGCAGCAACATATGTGAATACATCCGATGAAACTTCTATGCAAGTAATTAATGCATCTGTACTCCATAAAAGAAAGCAGCATTGTGTTAATTCTGAGAATATAAACACAACTGGTTTCTTTCATTTCTTGTTAAAAATAACCCCCAAATCCTCAGCGATGTTTCTGCTGTAATTAAATTTGAATTTTTAAAAAGTACATTAGGTTCATATTTTAGTTTCCTTATGTTTGGTCATTAATTGCGACATTACAAACAGCTGAGATTTAAAGCTCTTAACCTTCCCAGGCCCAAATGGAAGCAATATGTCAGCACTCATAAGTTATGAGCAACCTCCCAAAGGGACTATAATACAGAATACACTTATAATTGAAATAACTTGGGAGAGGATTCTGGGAAGATGACAATGTCAACAGCATAGTTTTTCATCCTCTCTGAATCTTTATGTAAAAAGAGAGAAAATAACTGTAGAGGGAAACTAAAAACCCATGAACAACATTTGTAACAAATGTGTCTTCATCAGTTCTGTTGCTACCACTGAATACCACAGGCTGGATAATATAAAAGAAGGGAGGAATATTTAGCTCATTGTTCTAGAGGCAAGGAAACCCAAGAACATGGTACCAGGTTCAGGCTTTCTTGCTAGTTCTGATATGGTGGAGGGAATGACATGGAGAGACAGGAAGCATGCCAATTTAGGTCTCTTCCTTATAAAGCCACTAACGTTGCTAATCATGAAGAACCTGCCTTTATGACTTTCTATATACCTAATTGCTTCACAAAGGCCCTAATCTCCATTTTTATTAACATAGGTCTCCAACATATGAATTCCAGGGAACACACCCAAACTATAGCACTAGGTAACAAGATGTCTCTAAAAAAAAATACCAGGGGATGGGGATAAACAACCAATAGCCACAAGACCTGAATGATGCCAGTGTCTGGAAGAAAGACAAGGACTCTGCCCCAAATATATCAGAAAGCAGGAGGACATATCCTGTTTTCAAAATAACCAACAGCTCTCAATTAAAAGAGAGCAGGCTAACCCAAGTACAACAGCAGAAACAGGGGTTCGGCCAATATCAGTGTCAAATCTATTGGGAAAGGGGCTAAGAGACCCGTGAGCTCTCAAAACCAACCTGCCAGGACCCTTGGAGAACAGACCTTCATACTGAAGAAAATGGCTTGGAGAGAGACAAGGACTAAATAGGACATGGACAAAAGATGAAGGAAAGAAAAGTCACAGAGCAAAATGGTAACATATCCCAAAGCAAACAGCCTTGTTCTTTAACATTTCCCAAAACCAACAGAGAGAGTCCTATGAAGAACTGATTTTTCTGACTGGCATGCCACTTTAAAACAAAAGTTTGAGAAAGGTAATTTCACATTAAAAGGAAAAAATATATATCAAGGTCACATAATTTTTACTTTTAAAAAAAATGAGAAACAAAGAACTGAATAACATCCCCATAGGCAGTAAGATCATTCCAGAAAAAGTACTCAAAGAACAGATTAAAACTGTAGCCTATTATTTCCAATGAGATAAAAGACATTAAGAAAATAATATGCAATATGAAATAATAGAATAGGAATAAGAAACTCAGAAATAAAGAGCCAGAACTCAGGAAATAATTAGAAATAAAGACAAAATAATTTAAGAAATGACTAAGCCAGAAAGAAAATAAGAGCAAATAAATTCAACCGTCAGACCCATAGAGGATTAGGCAAGAACGAGAAAATATTTTAAATGTTCATAAATTCAAAAAGACATAGAGATTTGGGAGAGTGATAGACACTGACAACAAAGATCCTGAGCAAAGAGAACAGGTTTGACTAGGAAGTATCAATATAAATTCATGAGGGATTTTATCTTTAGAGAGATTGATGCGTGTGCACATTTCCTTTTTCTCTGTATTGCAAATGTTGTCTGTTCTGTCTACTGAAAACTACAAGCAAACACTGAAAATAATGTCCAAGTCAGAAGCAGTAAACATCCCTGAAACTCACAATATGATCTCTATCTACCATTTCCCATTAAAAAGATACCAAGGTGTCCTGAAGAAATGGCTGGGGTAGGAAGTACACAGAAAATATACTGTATCAAAACTAGATAGCAAGGACCATATGAAAAGCTACCAATGTTGTGTCAAAAGTACAGAGGGGTCAAGTTAAGGAAGATGGTACTATTTGAATTTTAATAGATAACAAAAATTTCAATGAATCAAAGCTATCAAATATGTGTATTTGTTTATATGTGTGCATATGTGTATGTTGGTATATATGCATGTGTGTGTGTGCATTGGTCAGAGGTCAACCAACATGATGTGTCTTTTTGTTTGTTTTTTCTATCACTGTTCACCTTATTTTTGAGAAAAGGTCTCACTGAACCCAAAGCTCATCGATTGCACTAGATTAGATGACCAATGAGGTCCAGTAATTCTCCTGTTTCTGCCTCATTCCCATCATTGGGGTTGCAGACCTATGACACCAAGTCAGGCGGTTACATGTACACTAGGCATCTGAAGTCCAATCTTCACCCCTTTGTGATAGGCACTTTACCAACTGAGCCATCTCCCCAGCTCTCAAACACAGATTGAAGCACATGACCTAAGTATGAGATTTCCAAAAAAGAAAATGCCTACATTTAGGAGATGATAGGGAACTAAGTTGCTATTCTGAAGTCTGGCAGACAAAGAACAGGAACAATATTTATTCTGCGTTTCCCAGATAAAAGGCACTGCGGGGTAACCAAGTGGAAGAGATAAGGAGAAGTGTCTCCTTACAATGTTTCCAACTGGGAAGGGGGGGGGTGCAAGAAAAGATAGAACATTGGCATCCTGCAACTCTAAGAATGAAAAGATGTGTTAAGCATCTACAGCTGCTGATGAGATCATTGTCAATATCTTGGTTATTTTTTTCTATTGCTCTGGCAAAACAAAAACAGCATGACCAAGGCACCTTATAAAAGAAATCATCTAATAGGGCTTACACTTTCAGAGGGTTAGACTACATGATGGGGAAACAAAGTTGTGACAGTTGAATGTAATTGGTCCCCATAATCTAATAGGGTGAAGCTTTATTGGAGTGGGTATGACCTTGTTGGAGGAAGTGTGTCACTGTGGGGGTGAGCTTTGAGGTTTCCTATGCTCAGGATACTTCCCAGTGTCTCAGTTGGCACCCTGTTCGCTACAAGTTAAGATGTAGCCGGCACCATGTCTGCTTGCATGTTACCATGCTCCCTTGCTTCTCACCATGATGATAATGAACTAAACCTCTGAAACTGTAAATAAGTCATCCCAATTAAATGTTTTCTTTATAAGAGCTGCTGTGGTCATGGCGTGGTCTTCACAGCAATAGAAAAACCTAACTAAGATAAAAAGGCCTGGCATCAGGAATATCTGAGAGTTCATCTCCTAATCTGTAAGCAGGAGACATAAAGAGAGTACACTGGGAATGGAGTGAGTTTTTTGAAACCTCAAAGCCTGTCCCCATTGATACTCCTCCTCCAACAAGGCCACACCTCCTAATCCTTCCCAAACAGGTCCACCAACTGGGGAACAGTATTCCTATTCAAAGCTCCACATTCTACTCCCTGACCCCCATTGGCTTGTGGGTATCTCACAATGTAAAATGGATTCAATTCAACTTCAAGAGTCCCCATAGCCTTTCAGTCTTGACATTATTTAAAAGACCAAAGTTCAAAATCTCTTATGAGACTCAAGGCAATCTCAAAATCTTTTCATTGTGACCCCACTTATAAAATCAAAAAGCAAATTACATACTTTCAACACACCAAGTCTTCCATGTTCCTGCAAAGAGCAGCATGGTCAGGCTTGTCACAAAAACACCCACTCTTGGTACCAACTTCTATCTTAGCTACTTTCCCACCAACTGGGGACCAAGTATTCAAGCATAAGAGCCTATGTGGGCCATTCTCATTCCAGCCATCACGGGGAAGAAGGAGGCATTCTACAGAGACACTATAAGGACACTTGTGAGGATCCCTCCAGCTACCTGGACTATTGAAACAATGGACTACCTCCAATTAAAATGCCCCTAGGAATCCCATGCAGGAAGAAGGAAAAGATTGAAGCCTTAGTACCAGACAGAGGGAGAATTTGCCTAACAGTAAAAGATTTCCCGTGATTCTGGCAACTAATCAGGTCACTTTGCAAGACATACCCAATCTGAGATGATAAGTCAATGGTGTGGTATCACACTCTGACCAGGACTGCTTAATTATGTATATTCCTAGCCCGCTATTTTAAACTTGAAACTCATGTAAGTACTCCAAAGACAGAGTGGAGGGAGTGTCAATGGACTCCTTTGTTACTCTTCACAATGTATCCATATTAAATAAAATTTTCTCTGTGCTTCACTTGTCACTTGAATGGATATACTGAGGATAGATAGCCAGGAATTACAATTTGGAGCTTCTGGGGCTGAGGCTTGTTCTCCTAAACTCAGGAAACACGAACACAAAAACTTAATCAGACATCATATGCTTTCTTTATCATGCCAGAATTTGATCCCTTGGCAACATCAGCATAAGGGAGGTATCAATCACCTTTGCATTCTCTTTTGGAAGGCTTCAGAAAGGGACATAACCTGAGTCATATCTAGTCATGGATGCAGCAGCTGAACTTCAGGTGTCCCAGAGAAGGGAGGAACATACTAAACCTCACTGCAAGCATGCAAAAAGCAAAATTCAGCCCCGATCAGTCATAAGGAAAAGGAAAGAACAGAGGAACGTGTATAGCTTAATATGAAGCTTAAGAACAGAGTTTTGTTTTGTTTTAATGGACAAGATATTTGTGTTTAAGAATGCACAAGGCTCATCTGAGTGATAGCAATTATGTGTGACTACTGTAAGTCAGGAGAGTGGTTACTTATGGGGGGTGAAGGACTTGTGATTAAAACTAGACCCTTAAAAATGGATTCTACAGTGGGTATCTTCCTTCCCTTCTTTCTTTTGTTCTGGTGACTGAGCCCAGAGCTTTTCCCATGCAGAGCACACACTTAACCACCAACCTGCCTCCCCATACCTCAAGTTCCATTTAAAAAAATGTTTAATCTCATTGTTTTATGTATTTGGGTGTTTTGACTGAATGTTTGTCTGTGTACCATGTACATGTTTGGTGTTGGAGGAGATCAGAAGAAAGCATTAGATCCCTTTGGTACTGGAGTTACAGACAGATGTAAGCCATCACGTGAGTGCTGGGAATTGAACCCGGGTCCTCTGGAAGAGCAATCAGTGTTCTTGACCACAGAAGCATCTTTCCAGCCCTCAAGTTCAATTTCTTGATCTTAATGAGATTTTAAGGATATTTTCCTTACATTTAATCTTATATTTTAGGTGATTTTATGAATATATATATATTCATTTTTACATAAGAAAGGGTTTTTTGAAAAGACAAGGAAAATAATGAAAGTCAAACTTTTCATTATTTGTATCCATCTTTTCAAAATTTATAAACAAAGCCTCTTTATTGTAAAATTCCAAATTTTCAAAAAACACACATATTGCTGTTGTCATTATTACAGTCAAGGCATAGGGTAGTCCCAATCTCCCCTACAAATTCCCTTGTGCTCTTTGATAATCGTGTCCCTATCTCATCCCAAATCCTGCAACCTACTCACCATGTCATTTTATGTTCCTGTACTAAAATGTCGTGCACACCAAACCACACAGAGGGTAGCCTTTTGAGTATCGTTTCTTCACTTAGCATCACGCTTCAAGAGGAATCCACACTTTTCTTCTCATTGCTGAATAATATTCCTCATGTAGACCCACATCAGTCAGTGGTTTATCCTTTTATCAGAAAAACATCTGGGTTGTTTCTGAGTTGTTGTTCTCTCTCTCTCTCTCTCTCTCTCTCTCTCTCTCTCTCTCAGGATAGTTTTCATAAACACCAGGGTACAGGTTTCTGTGTGAAATAAGACTTTGTTTCTCATGAATAAATACCTAGAGAAGACACCGTTGGCACAAAGGCTAAGTGATGCTTCACTCTGTAAGAAACTGTCAACTCATATAGAAACTGTCAACTCATATTCTGAAGCATCTGCCCTCTTTTATCAGGGACCCGATTATCAAAGAGCACAAGGGAATTTGTAGGGGAGATTGGAAGCATGTGAGTTCTGGTAGCTGAGCATCTCTGTAAACACGTGGTCATGTGGTTCTTAAAGTCATTCTGGTAGATGCGTTTCTGGTAAAGAGATAAACAGCTTAGGTGGATCTGTACAACAGAGCTACATCCCCCGGTCCTGGATCATGATATTACCCTCAATAGAAGAGTTAATTATTGTTTGGCAGTGATACAGGCTACCGGTCATTTCATCCAGGCAAGGCTGGCTTGTCCTCACTTCCAAGGCCTGAGTTTATGCTCTTGCTAGAGTTCTTTCTCCCTGACAGGCCCTGAACTTTGGGTTCTGTCTCACCGGGACCACGAGACCACTGCCAGCTCTGCTCAGCCTCTCTGTAGCTGTTCTCTGTGCTCCTCTGCACGCATGCAGTTTAGGGGCTGTCGAATACTTAGGGCCATTCGCAATCATAAACTCAGGCTCACTCTTCTCTCTTTCTTAAAGATTTTATGATCCTGGAGTTCTGGCTGCCTTGATTGCTCCCGGATGTCTTGGAAAAGCCGGATAGGCTTGTGTTTTAATCAGATTTTTATAGCTGCTCTCAACAAAAGATTCATAAACAGAAGTGGAAGGAATGCTATGAATTTAGAAATAGCAATAGCCTAGTCCTCTTCATTAATTTTAAAAATTCTATTTTCTTAAATGTTGACAACTAGTTCTAAAATTCAGACGGAAAGACAAGGGAACTAGAATAGCCCAAACAATTCTGAAAAAAAAAACCAACCAGGACTATTCGTTCTTCTTATCCTTAAATTTAATAGAAAGCTATTGTGTTTAAGGCAGTGTGGTACTGGGGAAAGGAGACCCAGAGGTCACTTGAGCAAATTAAGAGGCCAAAAAATAGACCCATACACATAGGGTAAGGGCCATACCTGAAATACCAGTCAGGGAAATTTCCCAAACTAACAGAAGGCTTTGGGCCACAAATTTAAGCAACTCTATCAATCTGAAACCGGGTAGATACAAAGAAAATTACATTTAGTTAGACCACTGAACACTGTATGCAAATACATCCATGGGGTTTTTGTGGTTGTTGTTCAAAGCAGGATTTCATGTAGTCCAACCTGGTCTCAAACTCCCAAAACAGCCAAGGGTGACCTTGAACTTCTGATTCTCTGCTTCCACCTCCTAAGTGCTAAGATAACCATCATGTGTACCAGTTAGTGAGAGTGGTTGAACTCAAGACTTCAGGCATGCTAGACAAGCACTCTCTCAATCTCAGCTACATCCCCAGCCCTGTAAGCAAACATTAAAATTATTCAAAGTTTTTTTTAAAAAAAGACATATTGTCCTTAAATAACAGTAATATTGGCAGCTATCTTTTTTGACAGAATTGATGTAACCCAGAAGATACTAGGATGGCATCTTTAAAGAAGAGAACAAAAAAAAAAAAAAAGGAAAAAAAGAGCAAATGTAAAAATCTATACCCAGTGAAGTAGAGGGAAATTCTATACCTTCAGAAACTAAGGTGAAATTGAAATTCTCATAATAATAAAAGCACAGAGTGTCCATTGTCAGCAAACACTTGCTAAAAGAAGAAATAGATAAGAGAAATGATTTGGATGGAAATGAAAAGAACCTGCCTTCCCCCCGGAAGATCAGAGATGCCGGAAATAAGAAAAACCTCCAAAAGGACATCTCTCATAGAACTGGAGTCGACTTCTGCCACCACTCAAATACAGCACACACAGCTCTGTTCTTGGGCCTTGCTCTCATCTTTATCCATCACCTGCGCCCAAATCAACATCACAATCCCTTCATTGGCCACTGCTCCATTTACATCTCATTCGCCTCTTCAGCGCCACACTGCTGGGTACCAACACATTTTATCCTCTCTTTTGTTTGTATTTCACATCATGTATCTTCGCTTATTGGAATATAAACTTGACAGCCTTTTTGTACCTACTGTAAGTATATTCCTTATGTAGTATATTCCTAACAAATGTCTACTGAATAATTAAATTTGTTGAAGAATATCTTGATAATGAACAGTTGGTCATCATGTTTTCTAGCATAGATTCTTCCAATCACTAACTAACTAACTAACTAACTAACTAACTAACTAACTAACTAACTAACTAACTATGTGTGTGTGTCTGTGTATGTAACTATATATACACACAATATATGTATGTGTGCTATAATATATATAATTATAATATAGTGTAATATATTATAATGTATAATATAATATTACCTCAAGGGGCTGGAGAGATAGCTTAGTAGTTAAGAGCATGTACTCCCTTCCAGAGGATCATATTAGATTCCTAGTACCCACACTGGTGATCCATAACCACCTGTAAGTCCAGCCCCAGGGGAGAATCAAAAGCCTCTAGTCTCTGTAAGCACCTGCACATAGACACACATACCCACCCCTCCACATCCAACAAAAGTAATTTTTTAAGGATTTATTTATTTATTATGCATACAACATTCTGCCTCCAGGTATGCCCGCACGCCAGAGGAGGGCACCAGATCTCACCACAGATGGTTGTAAGCCACCATGTGGTTGCTGGGAACTGAACTCAGGACCTCTGGAAGAGCAGCCAGTGCTCTTAACCACTGAGCCATCTCTCCAGCCCAACAAAAGTAATTTTTAAAATTAATTTTCATCCTGAGATTTCATAAAGACAACTACAATAAACAGACAAGAGAAAACTTTAACTTGTCCTTGGAAGAAAGATCTACATGGGGCAGATTGGATGTTCATATCTCATATTTAACCTTTAAAATTCATCTGATGTTTGTGCAGTAACATTGTCTTGTTATAGCTGTCAAAAGTATAAGGATGGTTGAAGTGATCCTCAGGTATGGCATTTATGCAGTTCTAATGTGAGTCATTGTACTATTCCTGGATGTTAAAGACATAAAAGGCACAGCCTTCAAGATCTCCAGAGAATGGAAAATCTAATTGGAGTCTAAAACATACACACATAAAACAACCTGAGATGGAATCCAAAGGAACGTTTTAGTGGTTACAAAATATATGGTATAATGCAGGCTAACACTAACAGCTAAGAAATCTTAGACAATCACACTTGGGATATGGGGATTAGAGAAGGTCTCTCTTTACTCCCTGCCCTCCCACCTTAGTGGGTTTTTTGTTTTTGTTTTTAGATACAGTCTCATATCGCCCTGGATGTCCTCAAAATCACTTTTCTGTCTTGGCCTCCCAAATGCTGGGATTCCAGGCATGTGCCACACATGCTGAGGCTTCTGAAAAGAGCTAAATCCTGGTTTTGAAGGTTAGAAGGGAATATGTGGAAGAGAAAGGGCATAGGTTTTTTTTGGTTTTAGGTTTTGGTTTTACCTAAGCAGAAAGGAGCACACACACAACACAGAGGCAGAATAGTAAGTCACGCTTAGACAACTACCAACAGCCTGGCTGGAGGAATCAAGGGAGTGTAGAAGACTAGAGAGAGAGTTGATAGGAGACGTCAGATAGGAAGGGAGTGTAGAAGACTAGAGAGACAGTTGATAGGAGACGTCAGATAGGTTTGCTTTGGAAATAATGTGGAATTCTCTTTCTGTTTTCAGCAGAAATAACCTTTACTGTCAGTGGCCCAGTCAAACCCCTTTGGCTTATATAATGATGATCCCAGCTTCCTAGGCTATTATTTGCAATAATTTCTGCCTTATGAGTGTAATGGGAAAAACACATTGCAAAGTGAATTACTTTTGAAACGTATTGCATGCTGACATTTGGGAAATTAGATCCTGAATACAATACGTCTTGATTATTCGAGGTGCATTCCCACCATGAAAAAGAAATTAATTCAGTGCAACAATTCCAAGAAGAAATATCTGCATGCTATATTGAAGCCTGGTTCTTTAGCAAGATTCTGCCTCCAACTTTAGGTCACCCAGAAAATAATAATGGATAGGAACTATTCTTCCTTGCTTGAGTAATCTACAAGGGTTTGAAGAGTCCAGAAATGCCCACATTCAAACATATTAGCCCATCTGTGCATCCATTCTGTTGTAACCATTCTCTTATGTACCAACTGCTTACGTGCCAGCAATGTCCTGCTCAGCTGGCTTCCATTCATTTCTTGGAAAAAGCACAACCAAACTCTCTTATGAAGCACAAATCACTCTTCACTTCACCATCCCCACTCAGCAAATTCCTCTGACACTCTTGGCTCATCTTGTTATGAATAAGCACGTGTTTGGGCCCTTCTTCTTCTTCTGTCAGTGTTTCTCTTGCCGGGCTGGTGGACCGAGCATTGATAATTTCATAAATCCCAACTACGGAGGTACAGATTCTGAGGAAAGGGCTTTTGAGATACCATAAATGCTTCCAGTCTCAGCCAAAGCCTTCCTTGTTTACAGACCATGTCTAACCGATGTGTTCAACAGCAATGCGGTGAGCGGAAGAGAAGATGGACAGGGAGAGAACAGGCTCTTACATGAAGACCAGACAGTAAATCTGGAACTTAACTGAGAATGCTAAACAAGAATAGGAAAATAAAAGCCACAGTGAAGGGTCACTGATTTCCGTGTACATAAGATCAAGCTGTTGTTTTTCATCATTAAACTGATCTATGCTTCCCCCTCCTTTGAGACCATGTCTTGTTGTATAGTCCGTGAACTCATGATCCTGCTGCCTCAGTGCTTAGATGATAAGTATATGCCAACATGCTCAGCTCCATAACCACACATTTTATGTGTATGCGTGTGTTCATAGGTGTGCACGTGTGTGAAGGCTAGATGTCTTCCTTAGACACGCTCCACTGCATTGCTTGTGGCAGGGTTTCTCACTGCATCTGGAGCTATCAACGCAACAAGAATGAGTGGCCAGCAAGACCCAGGGATCCTCCCCTTCCCCGGAACTGGGATTATAGAGGCATACCAATACACCCACTTTCTACAGGGTGCTGGAGAGCAAGTTCAGGTCCTAATGCCTGTGTGGCAAGCATTTTAATGACTGAGTTATCTCTCTCATCCCATAATCATGGCTTTGTATAAAATAAGATTCACACCATGAATCTGTGTTTTAGAGTTAAAGAGACCTTGGTTTGATTCCTGGTTTTACTGTTTGTACATTAATAATCTTCATTATACATTTTTAACCTCTCTAAGTTTCTGTTTCTTTATTTATAAAATGAAAATGTGAATGCTATCTGCCACAATAGGATTAATGGGAGATAAAAAGAGAATACTTGCAAAAAGCTTAATGTGGTACCTAGTTTGTGGCACACACAAAAATATCAGCTTGCTTTTGTTATTTTTGAAAATGTTAACTTCTTTACAGTAGATTGGTTTCAATTCAGTAGTTAAACAAATCTTATATAGCAAATTATCACCTATTTGATCTTTCTGATACATTTGTCTTTTCACTGAATTGACTTAAGTCAATTTGTAACTATGTATAAAAGTATATCTCTTAGTTAAGGGTCTATCTAGAGCATTGTTTCTCAACTGGTGGGTTGCAACCTCTTTGGGGGTTGAACAACCCTTTCACAGGGGTCACCTAAGACCATTGTAAAATATAGATATTTACATTACAATTCATAACAGTAGCAAAATTACAATTATAAACTATCAGTGAAAATAATTTTATGGTTGGTTGGGGTCACCACAACATGAGGAACTGTATTAAAGGGTTACACCATTAGGAAGGTTGAGAACCACTGATCTAGAGGGTCAGACACATTTGTTTTTGAGACAGCATCTAACTATGTAGCTTAGGCTAGTCTTGAAATCACTATCTTCCTGCCTCAGCTTCCCAAATGCTGGAACTATAAGTATGTGCTATCCAAACTTGCCCAGGCATATGTTTAATAAGTAGTTCACATGAGCTGGATATGATGCATAGCTGTAAACTTAGCACTCGAAAGATTGAGGTGGAAGGAGACTGGGGCTACATAATGAGACCTTGTCTCAATAAAAATAGTTAATATAATTCATAGTTTCCTGGAAACACATTAGATGCATAATCGTAATGGTTGAATTCTAGGTAAAATGCGTGAACATGTGCGTGCACACGCGCGCACACACATAGACAGATATTTTTTTATCCTAGGTTCTCTTACAAATGTGGCATCTTAGAGATCAAGAGGCTCCATCAGAGAAAGAAATCAAGTAGCTAAATCAAAGCTTCGTTGCTTCCTGGGTGCATGCTCTGTATTATTTCCCAGGTAGCTTATATTTTAATGTTGTCTGAAACTGAGATCATTATTTCAGCCTGTAAACTTTTTGAGATACACATACACACACACACACACACACACACACACACACACACACACACACACACACACACACACCAGCTAATGGCACCACCATCTACCCAATGACCTGAATCAGGAACTGAGCCACCCTAAACTTCTCCTTCTCCTTAATCGTCATCAAACCAACTCCTTTAGTTTTACTTATTCCATATTTAACGACTCTCTTTGTTCTTACTATCACTGCTTTCCATTCAAGCTCCCATCATTTCTGACCCCAAAAACTGTATCTGTCTTCAGTTCTCTCTGACTAGCACTCTGCCTCCACATCAGTTTTATTCGTAGCTGCCAGGATGATGAGACTAAAACACCACCGACAGAGTCAGTTCCCAGTTGAATAGCCTTTGGTGGCTCCCTAGAGCCTCTAGAACAAAGCCCAGGTTTCCTAGGATAGCCCTCTTGATCTAAAGCACACTTCTAACCTAGTGCTGACAAAGTTCAATTAAAATGAAGAGCTTATGTAATTGTCTCCTGTTTTAGACCCTGGGCTCTTGAAAGGTAGAGACAAAATCCTTTCGTCTCTGCATCTCAGCATCCCTCAGTGCCCACAAAAAAGGTGGAAAAGGAAAAAGAAGAGGGCATGAAGGTGAGAGGGCAAGCAAGGCGAGGTTAGAAAGCGGGAGGTTGGACATGATACGTTGTATATGCTGGGCTGTGGTGATGCACAGAGACTGGCAGATCTCTGTGAGTTCCAGGTCTGTCTGGTCTACAAAGCAAGTTCCAGGAGAGCCAGAGCTTCACAGAGAAACCCTATCTGGGGCCAGGGAGGAGGAAGATACATCGTATACATTTATAGGATTGTCAAAGAATTAAAAAAAATAAGTTGAAAATGAAATGGTAAGGTCAGGTGTGAATTCGATGGATCAGTGTTTTATTTTTGTTTTTGTTATAGACAGGGTTTCTCTATGTAGCCCTGGCTGTCCTAGAACTTACCTTGTAGATTAGGCTGGCCTTGAATTTACAGAGATCTACTTGCTTCTGCCTCCTGAGTGCTGGGATTAAAGGCATGCTCCACTACCGCCTGACAAGATCAGTATATATTTTTAAAATGGTTTCTATATTTCAAAAAAATTCAAATAAGGGCTAGAGAGATGGCATAAAATTAAAATATATTTTAAAAGATTTATTTATTTTATTTTATGTGTAGTGGTATTTTGTCTGTTGTACCTGGAATGACGGAGGTCAGAAAAGGATGCTGTTGGCTCCCCTGGAACTGGAGTTACAGATGATTGGTTGTGAGACACCATGTGGGTGCTGGGAGCCAAACCTAGGTCCTTTGCAAGAACAGGTGCTCTTAACTGCTGAGCCATTTCTCCAGCCCATGAATAATCAAAATACACTTTAAAATGGTTTTTCCATTAAAAAAGATTAAACTATAATGTGCACATCTTCAAATGCACCGTTTTACCATGGTCTGTGGGTTTTAGGGTATCCACAGTTGTACAGGCCTCGCTGCTAGGTAACCACAATGCTTTTTTGTTGCCAAAGAGAGTCCTTACTCTTTGTAGTCATTCTGTGTTCTCCTCTCTTCCCCTGCTTAGGTTAACTGGGCAGGCCCAATCTAATGACAAAGATTCTTAGCCGTGAAAAGTCCTTCTGAGCTGTGAGTCAGATCCTCAGAGAGATGGCAGTATGAGAAGGGTGTGATATGCAGTTGCTGGTTTTTGAATTATAGGGAGCTGTGTTCAAGGACCAGAGAGAGGCCGCTACAATTAAGGGACACCTCCATGGTTAAAAGGAGGGAGGAAACAAGGAGACCTATCCTATATAGGACCAAATCATGCTACCAGCTAAATAAACTGCAAGTCCCCCAGAAAGGAACACAATCCCGACTCTTTGACTTTGGCTTGGTGGGACATACACTAGATTACAATCTGAAGAAGTAATACTAAAATTGTCTTGTTTACACCATTAAGTTTGTGCTTATTTCTTGTAATAATGACAGAAAACCAATGCAATACAGACTTCTGTAATTTTCTCTTTTACGCAACAACATCTTTTGGAGATTGTTATTATAATGTATCCCCACTTTTTAGACTGGAGATCAAACTCAGGTGTGTATGTTAACAAGCGCTTTGTCACTGTGTTATTACCAGTTCCATACTTTTGTTAGCTGCAAGTAATTTAAGGTAATACTTTTGTAGTAGCAATTATAGCAAAAGTAATCTCTGACTTGGTGGACAGCAGTCTGAGGCTATGTCATTTTCTTCTGACACTATGAAGTATTTGCATATATGTTTAACCCATGCTCTAATATAGGGGCCGTTAGGAGGTAGTTTGCGTAGAGTCCTCATGAATAGGGTTAATGACCTTATAAAAGATCCTCCCCAGACTCTCACACTGCCCCTTTGAGAGAAGTCAGTGAGACAACACCATCATGAACCCAGAAGTTGACCCTCCTTACCAGCTGTTTATTTGTTAGTTCCTTGATCTTGGATTCCCTGGCCTCTAGGACTGGGATAAATGAATTGGTGCTGTTCATAAGTCACTTGCTTTATGGCATTTTATTACAGCAGCTTGAAGGGACCAAGACAGTACCTGCTAACAATAATGATAAATTATGACACAGTGACGCTAATCCCAAACAGCACAAGCCTAGCTGCACTGACAGAATTTGCAGGGAATGAATGAGTGTGTGAAATCTGATTCCAGGAGACATGGCAATGAGGAATTCCCTGGAAAATCAGTGCTATCAGTCTGCGTGGTGACCAGTGGCTGGGACTTTGTAGGGTTAGTAGCTAAAGAGACACCTGCCACAGGTTGGAAAGAGGCAGCCCAGAGGCAGGCAGGTTTTCAGAAGGGTTGTGCTAAACTTTCACTCCTGGAGATAACTAAGAGGCGGCACTGGGGAGGGAGGGAGGGTCTGGTGGACAGGACAGTCAGGCAGCCCCAGTGTCAGATGAGCTGAGCAAGCGTCTCCACATTCATCAAGCTGACCAGCCCTGAAAACAAAACCGAAAACAACTACAGAGCCACTGACCAGTCCAGCAAGGATGTAAGATTGGATACCAAGATACTAAATCATTTTATTTCCAAATACTAGCACTAAAAAGTCTTCGGCTTCAGCCCCGGACTCCGGCTTGGCCTGTCAAGCTGCTCTTGGAAGCGGCTTTCCGGTCCTTCCTATTCTCATCAGGGCCTTGAAAGCAGAGCTGACACATGCTGGCACGGCTTAGCCCAGACCAGGCCTTGGCTTCCATGCCAAATTTAGCCTTTGGCAACTTTCTGTTGAGAGTCCCAGAGGACTTGTTTGACCTCCTTTTGGAAAGCTGCGAGGGAATTCACTTCTGGACTGTGGCCCAGCAAACAAGGAGTGGCTCAGTAGGCTGCCTAAGCCTCTATTAAGTTAGTGGTAAAGTGTACCTGAGCACAGCCCATGGCAAGGCCAAGTCCCTATATGTGCGGTTTGGACTAGGAATTTTCCAGTTACCTAAAGATAGTTTCCAACATTAAGTACTGTAATCAATTTAAATAGAACTCTGAAAAAATGGATTTTCTTGCCTCTCCTTCCCTGAGTGAAGCTTTTTTTTTTTTTCGATAATAAAAGTATCATATGACTATTGTGGAAAACTTAGAAGCATCCCTAGAGCCAGCCATTCATTTAGTGTGTTCTCACAGACATTTCTGCGTGTTTATAAGCACAGATACACACATACACATGCTCAGTCATAGCAGCTCTTTGGTTTGTCTGAGTATATGTACATGTGTGGGTCCGTGCAGGCTGCAGCACATGAACTGGAGTGAAAGGACAGCTTACAGGAGTTGCTTCTCTCCTACCATGTAGGCTCTAGGGATTAAACTCAGGCTCTCAGCAAGTGCTTTACCCAGTGGGCCATAGCAGTTATTTTTAATTAGGTTTTCTTTTTGTAATAGATAGGATATATAATACTTTTTTCTTTTCTTTTCTTCCTTTCTTTCTTTTTTTGTTTTGTTTTTGTTTTGTTTTTTTCAAGACAGGGTTTCTTTGTGTAGCTTTGAAACCTGTCTTGGAACTTTCTCTGTAAACCAGGCTGGCCTCAAATTCACAGAGATCCACCTGCCTCTGCCTCCCAAGGGCAGCTTAAAAGTGTGCACCACCACTGCCAGGTTGTCCCTTTGTGCGTGTGTGTGTGTGTGTGTGTATTTCCTGTTCCATGTTACAACATGTTTTGGAATAAATCAAGTATATTTTTTAATGCTTGTACATTCTGTAGTACAGATATATTTAACCATTTCCTATTGATGCTTATTTCCTATATTTCTATTTTTAAGATCTATTATTTTAACCTTATTATTAAATAATTATGTATGTTTGTCTTTATGTAGGTATGCACAGTGTGTGCAGGTGCCTGTGGAGGCGAGAAGAGGGCATTGGATGCCTTGATGCTGGAGTTACAGGCAGCTTTGTAGTTCAGGTCCTAGGAACAGAACATGGGCCCTCAGCAAGAGCAATCTGCACTCTTAACTGCTAAGCTATCTCTCCGGCTCCTATTTTAATTTTTTATTATTAAGATTATTACAATAAATTGTCATACATAGTACTTTGGTATACATATGAGAGCATTTTTAATATATTTTAAGCAGTGTTTCTTAACCTGTGGACTGTAACCCCTTTGGGGTCATGCATCAAATATCCTGCATATCAGATATTTACATTATAATTCATAAAAGTAGCAAAATCACAGTTATAAAGTAGTGACAAATTTAATTTTATGGTTGGGGTCACTGCAACATGAGGAACTGTTTCAATGGGTTGCAGCACTAGCAAGGTTGAGAGCAACTGGTTTAAAGAGATGACATTATTGGTGTAGGAGGTCCTTCTGTATTTGTGTTGCTTTCATTGGTTAATGAAGAAACTGCTTTGGGCCTGGTGATAGGGCAGAACTTAGGTAGGTGGGAAGACAGAACTGAATTCTGGGAGGAAGAAAGCAGAGTCAGAGGGAGAGCCACCATGGAGCTGCCTGGTCAGACATGCTGAATCTTTCCCGGTAAGCCATGACCTTGTGGTGATATACAAATAATAAAAATGGGTTAAATCAAGATGTGAGAGTTAGCCAATAAGAAGTTAGAGCTAATGGGCCAAGAAGTGTTTAAATGAATACAGTTTCTGTGTGATTATTTCAGGTGTAAGACAGCCAGGCAGCTGGGATGACAAGCAGCCTGCTCCTCCTGTTATAGATTGGTGCCCACGTGATCAACTAAATCCACATAAAATCTGAGAGAGCTTCAAAAAGAATACAGAGTTTAACACAGCTTCTTGGTGTTTGCTGGCAGCTTGCTGCAGCTGCTTTAAGAGAGATTTTCCTGATTCAGCTGTAGTGGGGGGGGGGAAGTCGTGCAGTTTTAAAATGCCAGCTGTCTGGGCTATGCTGCTAGTGCGACCTGTCTCTTGTGGGAGACAGAGCATTTGGATGGGGTTTGTGAGTAAAGTGCTACAGCTTGCTTGATAGAAACATAGACTCACTGTGTGCCTAAAAGAGAGGCAATGCATGCGGCTAAGAGGCAGAAGCTTCTCTGCCATGCTGGACTCTGCAGAATGTGGGCAAGAACTACCACATTTACCATAATAACAGCACAGCTTAAGTTTTAGACTGGGCAGGCAAACAGGCTGTACCATATTACCCCTAACAAGGGTGCACCTAAAGTTTTTAAGAAGCACTTAGCATTTTAAGAAGTGCTCCTGGACAAAGAATTACAGATTCACAATAGGACAGATTCAGACATAAAAGACCTCTAAATGGGTCACAGTGTTGGATAAATGTATGTAGGCTTGGGAGAGAAAAGATAAAGAGTATACAGAGTTATAAAATAAAGTTAATGCTTTTAAAAAAAAAGGTAAAGTCTTTAAAGAGACAGAGTACAGATAATCATAGATTAAAGGAAGTAAAAAAAAAGCCACGTAAAAATGGAAAATGCATAGAGAATCTGGATTCTGTATGTTATTGTGTTTTCTTTGAATTTTTTGACTGTTAAGGAGCTAAGTATAGAGACACATTTCATTGTGTGGGCTGCTAAGCTAAACCAGCATATATATTATAAAGGTATTATGACTTCAGAATTTGGGTCTAAGGATATGATGCTTTGGAAAAGAGGTTCTTCTTTTGTTTTCACAGAAGATGAGAATCTGTGGATTGCTTCTACACCAATATGGTTTCATAGACCAAGGCTTCCAGAACGGTTGCCGTGAACACCCTCCAAAAATTAATTCGCTCAACTGCTGACTGAGATGAACCTAACACACAGGATATACCATGAAAGACCTGATTAACAGTGCCCCCATACAGCACGAAGCAGTTTGGAGAGAAAAAAACTGTGCCCATATTCCCAAATATTGTTTATAAATGTTCTTTTACATTTAAAGGGGGATATGATATAGATACAAATAATTTGCATTTGTATGGATCTTGCTTTATTGATATAAATTTAAGGTCAATCTTGTTATATGTATATTTCTGCTTTTGATTAATGTAATGTGATTGTGTAGTTCATTTAAAAACAAATTGTGTAATTAGGAGAAATAGGTTGTTAATGGATAATCATCAATAATAATCAAGCTTGTAGTCATGTTAGATTTTCTAGATATATTGAGATATATTTCAGTTAGATAGGCACTCTTCATATCTTTCAAAGACTACAGAATATGCATTTAAATGTTTTAATAACTTAGGGCTTTTCATGACAACAAGACACATCTGCTCCTGGCAGCACCAATCTACTTCAAGAGGAAGATGGGCATCAAAGAGGCTCCTTATGGAGTTGGTTAGCCATTTGGGCAAGAAACTGCTCTTGCCTGGACTGATGCATAAACTGGACATGAAGAACCCACAGAGAGATGACTGCTGAACTTGCCTAAAGGTGAGATGATCCTTCGGGGTTCCTGTTTCATGAAAGAGTCTGCAAGATATTCTGCAGGACACAGAAGAAAGTGACTGAACTGTCTTTAAAATTTCCTGCTTCATGGAAATTTCTGCTGGATACTATGGGCCTGTGGGGTGAAGATGGATGCCCCAATGGTACAGAAGAACTTTGGGTGACTGTACAGGCAGCAAGAAGTCTCTGATATTTCTAGAGTTTTGGAAATTGCTTACTTCCAGTTTACATAGGTAATATTATATCCTTCTGAAGTCTTTGATAGAGTTGAAGAATAGATAGATAGTTATAGTTTTTCTTTGTTATGATAAAAGATAAAATAGATATAAATATTGTAACTGTTGTTCTTTCTTGATAACTGTTTTGTTATATGTAATTTTACTATGTTAAAGTTAAAGCCTTCCTTTTTGTTTAAACAGAAAAGGGGAAATGGTGTAGGAGGTTCTTCTGTTCATGTGTTGCTTTCATTGGTTAATGAATAAAGAAACTGCTTTGGGCCTGATAGGGCAGAACTTAGGTAGGCAGAGAAGACAGAACTGAATGCTGGGAAGGACAGAGTCAGAGAGGCCATGGATCTCCTGCCTGAGACAGACACTGGTTAGAATCTTGCCGGTAAGCTACAGTCATGTAGCAATACACAGATTAATATAAATGGGTTAAATTAAGAAGTTAGAGCTAATGGGCCAGGCAGTGTTTAAATGAATACAGTTTCTGTGTGATTATTTTGGGTGTAAGATAGCCAGGCAGCAGGGATGACAAGCAGCCCGCTCTTCCTGGTACACATTATTTACATTTTTATCCATCTGAAATTCATTTTTTGAACTTGTTTTGAAATAATTTCAAAATTACAGAAAGTCATAATAAGCGCTCCACCTTGATTCCTTATTGTTCCATCTCATCACTTTTCCTTCCTTTCTTCTTTCTCTCCTTCATTCTACATATTACTATATACACACTTTTCTTCAGAGCCATTTGAAAGTAAAGAGACACCAAGTCCTGAACACTAGATATTTCAGTGTTTCTCTTCCTTTCCTTTCATTTCCTTTCCTTTCCTTTTTTTTTCCTCTTGAGACAGGGTTTCACTATGTAGTCCTGGCTGGCCTGGAATTCCCTCTGTAGACCAGGCTGACCTTGAATTTACAGAGATCTGCCTGCCTCTGTCCCCAGAGCACTAAGATTAAAGGCCTGCACCAGCATGACTTTAGTGTGTATTTTCTAAAAGCAAGAGGATTATCTTACACCAACTCAGCATAAACATCAGAACCAGGAAAGAGATAATGATGAACAAACGTACTGGTTCCCCCTGTTCAGCAATCTCCCCCCCCATTTGTTTAAGGCTTGCTATTCCTTGTTTATAATGCCTTTCTCACAGATAAGGGAGGGGAGGGGGAAGACCTATTCTTATCATCCTGTTTCACTTACTCTCTGCCATATTGGAATCTACTGCAGCCCCTGCCAACTGCTGTTTGCTTGGCTCTAGATGTGCCAGAAGTCCATGTTTGCTGCTGACTCTTCAGGCCTTGTCCCATATCAATCACCAGGAAGTCCAAGTTAATTTATTTTTGAATTGTGTGCTGTAGAAGATAATTATTTTTAAAACGAAGAACCAATTGTCCCAATACCCACTGTCAGCTATTTGAAATGCTTTCACTCATGTCTGCACATAATAATCTAATCTCTTTCATTAATTTCTTTTTCTATTTGAGAGCCAACACCACACCTTACTGTGATTCTAAAGAATGTTTTCATTTTGTTTTGTGTTTTGAGACAGAATCTGGCTATGCAGCCTAGGCTGACCTCACACTCAGATCCTCCTGCCTCAAACTCCTGAGTGTGGGGATTTTAGGCATACATCACTACCTCTGGCTTATAAACTATTTCCCTATCTGGTATGAAGAGGCCCAGCATTAGACTTTATAAAAAATGTACTTAGCTGGGTGTGGCAACTCATACCCATAGACCCAGCTTTTGGAAGGTTGAGGCAGGAGGATGTCTGTTTGAGATGCTAGGTAGTGAAATGAGACCCTGTCAATACATAATAAATAAACAAATATTGTAATCATTCTCAAGTACACACTTTTCCAGATTGTTAAAGTTTTGGTCAACTTGACACAAAACTACATACACCTGGGAAAGGGGCATCTCAATTGAGGTATTGCCTCCATCAGATTAACATGGGGGAATCTGTAGGGCATGTTTTTGACCAACAATTGATATAGGTGAGTCCAGCCCTCTGTGGGTGGTGCCATCTCTGGGCACTTAGGCTTGGGTTGTATAAGAAATGTAGCTGAGCAAGCCACAAAGAGCAAGACAGTAAGCAGCACTCCTCCATGGCCTCTGTTTCAGTTCCTGCCTCAAGTTTCTGCCTTGTCTTCCCTCAATGATGGATGTAAGCTATAAGTCAAATAAACTTTTCTTCTGCAAGTTGTTTATGTTCAGTGTTTGTCACAGCAACAGACAAATAAACCAGGATAGAGATGAATTTTAGAACTAGTATGCCAACTTTATTAATAACCTACTGTAATTTTGATTGTAACTACATTATGTTTGACAAATGTTTGTATAAAATGACATTTTTACAATACTGAGTTTCCTATAAGGGGACATGATATAGCTTTTCATTTTTTCAGGCTTTGAAGTTGTCTTTTGGTAACTATATTTCTGTGTGTTGCACATATAGTTTGTTCCTAGGCTTAAATTTTGATTTTGTGGCTATTGCTAGTAGGAACTTTCCATCCTATTTTTGTGCATAATTGCTACTATACTGCATAAATAATTCTCAAACTTATGTCTTAACATAATTTTATACCATATAAATAACCTAATAAACTATAATTATAGAATTATATAATTATTCATCAAACATTTATGTATAATGCTATTTTTACACTGATTAATAAATTAGATTGCTTCTTATGTGATATTTTATTATATTTTAATAAATAGTGCTCACCTGAAGATTAGAATACAAAGCTAAGCCCCTAGAGCCTGGGGAGTGGTGGCACACACTTTTAATCTGAGAACTCAGGAGACAGAGGCAGATGGACCTCTGTGAGTTCAAGGTCACCCTGGGCTACACAAGATCAGTCCAGAAACAGATCAGGAGTGGTGGTGGCTTGCTCCTTTAATGTCAGTGTTGGGAGTCACACACCTTTAATCCCATAACTAGGGAGGTGGAGATAGGAGTGATATGGCTGGGCAGAGAGAATATAAAGGGGAAAAGACAGGAACTCAGTGGAGTGTGGAATTTGAGGATTCATAGAGATGGGATCTCACCCATTTGGTCTGAAGATTTGGTAGAGGTAGAAGGTCTCTCTAGTGGTTGCTGCTTTGCTTTTCTGATCTTCAGTTTGAACCCCAATATCTGTCTCTGAGTTTTTATTATTCATGCAACAGTTTCTAATTAAAAATTCTAGATAGTAGTGTAGGGTTCACCCTTGTACATATGTCTTTATTCTATGTACACTTATCTTTTTTTCTATATTATTCTTCAAAATATAAGTGACATTTCTCTGTCTTATCCACAATACAATCATCCTAAAGATAACATAAGTTTAAGATAAATTGAAAATATCTTTGTTTTTGTTTTAATACTAGAGGTCTTGCTCTATGGCCATGGTAGCTTCACATTGAGAACAGTTGGCACTTAACAGCCTGTCTTCTGTGCCAACAGAATTTAAATTTTTAGTGCTTTGCTTTTATTTATAAACTGGCATTTTGTTCGTCCTATCTCTTAGTCACTTTTTGAACATGATAATAAAAAGAAGATAAACATAAAGCAGTGTCATAACACAGGCTGATACAATGAGGACCTTTGCTGGGAATAGAACTAGTCAAGAATGACCAAGAAGGGCCATTATCTCCTCAAAAGCTCCAGCTTCTGGCCTGGTGTGCCTACTCTGTTGACCTTCATGTGTACATCTTACTTCTCTCCATTTCTTGATGTCCTAGGAAACATCTCACACCTTCACATTTTTATTATGTGCTTTATGGGATGGCTTACAAAATAGCGCATGCTGCCTAATTTAGGGAGTGTCTCTGTACAGAATGCGACTTAACTTTCTTGATTACTCATGGTTAATATAGGCATCAATTTTCAAAATTTCTCCCTCAAAGATTTTTGACCATGAGATTGATGTTTCTGCAATTTCTGATTTCCACCCTGTCTGCAGGCATCCAGCTTGCTCTTTTGACTGCTGTCTGCTTGCCTGCTGGGACAGTTTCTCTTCCTTCTTCTTATTTTCTTTTCCAAGGGTTTGGAAACCAGATTGACAAAGCTTTTAAAACTGAAGCCAGTAAAAATGAGTAGCCTCTGAGAAAGCTTTGGTGCATGCCCAGAAGTGATGGATGTGATCTTTGAGGCATGGACCACCTCCAGAAATGGAGGTCTTTCTCATCTTGTTTATTCCCTCGAGTCTGTGCTGTGTTCCAGACAGAGATCACGAGGTGGCCAAGTTCCACATAAATGAAGTTCCATTACAATGATTAGGTTGGGAACATAATATTAAAATGCTCCTTTCCCCGCCTCCTGACTCATTCTTTCTGTTCCTTTCACGATGTGTGTCATGCTGTGTTGACTAAACCTAGAAAAACTGCTCATTGGGTTTCAGATGAATCTACATCTTCTTTCCTTATGCCCACCTCGTCTACGCATTACTCTAACAATTAGAACATCTCTATATTTTACATTAAATTTCTTGCTTAAAAATTTCACTTCTCATCCAAAGCCCCATTTATTTACAGACTAAGTGTATTCCATTTATGAAAGCAAACAAAGGTAATTTACACAATTCTACTGTATTCTTGCTCCACTTTGGTTCTTGCCTCATTGATCTCTGTACTAAACCATGACTATGTAATCATTCACTATAATGACTGATCACTTTTGCTGATTGTTCCCTAGTATTTATTAATTTTCATTTAAATACTATGGACTTTGAGGTATGTCAGATTCATTAAAACACATGCAACTATTGGAGAATAAACTCAAAGTTCATTTTACTAGTGGTGCATTAATACCATTCTCTTCTTCTCTGGGTGTAATAAGCACCTATAATAACAACAGTGTTATTATTTCTTTAGACTGATACCCTAAGAAAAAGTTGTCATCTATGAGTGGAAAATGTGATTGTCAATGTTTATGACTTCAGTTTCAGAGCAACTGGAACTGTTACCCTATCTAAATGTCATTCCTCAGCCACTTTGAATTGTGCTAAATGTGTATCTGCTGATGACTAAATGTTTTCAAGCTACTCAAGGTGCTACACCCCTATAATCCCAGCAATCAGGAGAAACCACAGGACTACGAGTTCAAGGCCACTCTATATTACATAGTGAGCTTGAGGGCACCCTGAGTGACACAGTGAGATTCTGTTTCAAAAAAAGCTAGCAGCAGCTGAAATTAGATAGGAAATAAACTAAGGCTTTAAATAACTAAAGAGTAGCTGGGAAGTGATGGTGCACACCTTTAATACCAGCACTCAAGGAGGCAGAGACAGGCAGATCTCTGAGTTTGAGGCCAGCCTGGTCTACAAGAGCTAGTTCCAGGACAGGCTCCAAAGCTACCGAGAAACCCTGTCTCGAAAAACAAAAACTTAAACAAACAAACAAACAAAGAATATTCCAAATGAGGCTTTATCCATCCTGATTTTCTAGTCCAATTACCATTTACAGAATGAGCACTATGAACACTTACATCTAGCTGGAGAGAAGCGAGGAGTCGGCTCAGCAGCAAGATAGGGTGTGTTTTCTGCCTGTTATTCCTCTGCTTTTCTGAGTTCTTCCCCCAAATAAACAAGTTCCTAGTGGTGCAGTCTACATCACAGTACACCTGATTTTTGCTGGTAATTAGTTTATTTTCAGTTTCAAGATGTCAAAAATTGAAATGACATGCGGTAAAGGTTCTCTGAAGGGAGGTTGGCTCAAAGGTTAGCTTGAGCCACAGTCTCGTCCTTTATAAGTCGGAAATTCTAGCCTGTCTATGATTTAGAGTTGATTGGACTCAGGGAGGGTGCTTTAGAATTAACTTAAATGATGAGAAATTATTTTTATTTTCCAGAAGCCTAATTTATTAATTTGGCAGTGGAAAATATTAGTAATACATGGGCTAGAACATTTGTGATGCAATGAAGGGTTTTTCTTTCTATATCCATTTTGAATATATCTATATCTATTTGATTATTTGAAAGTAGATGACTAAAAAACTGAAATTCACAAATATTTACCCAGGATCTATTATATACACAGTAGATATTTTGATGAATGTAAGAAATAGCCATGAACTGGGTAGTCACAATCCCTGTTATCTCTTCAGAAAATTTAAGGTTTATGGGTTTAAATTTAGTGAGTGCAAAGTCAGAGAAGGTTTTATGATTTAAATGTTAAATAATGTTATTATGATTTTCCTTTTGAAACTCATGGTGAGGTTTAGCCCCAATTACAAGATATTAAGAGGTGGTACCAGTCAGAGCCCTTATGAGGCGATTATAGCTCTGTCCTCATAGATGAATTAATCCATTCATGTGATTAATGGACTAATAGATTATCTGGAGAGTGAGTATACTATAAAAGTCAGTGTGGCTGGGTCACATGTAAGCTCTCTATCAAGGATGCCCTGTGCTATTCTGAACTCTGCAAGAAAAAAGACCATCACCATGTGGTTCATGACCCTGGACTAGATCCGTGAACCAAAATGAAACTCTTTTATGACTTACCCAGTGTGTGATATTGTGTTTGGTAAACAACAAACACTAAACTATGGTAGATATTAACCTATATTAGCCCGGTGTATGCAACATTATGCTAGGGACATGCCTACCTCAGGACCTGGCAGGCTGAGTCCAAAGTCCAGTGCATCCCCTTCTCCTCTTAGAAGTGATGAGTTCAGCCTGCAAATGTTAACTAATCCCCCTTATTTTGACACATTAATTCTTAGGATGAGAATTGTAGTAAAAATTCTATCAATTGTAGTAAAAACCTTCTCTAGTTATTCTAGATCAGCATTTTAATTAAGACTTTATTATTATGGGACCCAGAGCAGGTTACACAAAGCCTCAGTGTTTTCATCTAATAAAATGGGAATAATAATTCTAATCTCTACAGTTTTATGAAGATTACGTTGAACAACGTACTTTATGCCTGTAACATTGAATGACAACATTCTGGGGACTTGGTTATAAGTCAGGTATTTTTTTACGATTTAATTTTTTTTACTAATTTAATCCTGACATCAATAAAAAAGGGATTTTCCCATAATTCTTAAAGAAATGATTTTTTTTTTTTTTTTTTTTGCTGGGTGGTGGTGGTGGTACATGCCTTTAATCCCAGCACTTGGGAGGCAGAGGCAGGTGGATCTTTGTGAGTTTGAGGCTGACCTGGTCTACAAGAGCTAGTTCTAGGTCAGGCTCCAAAGCTACAGAGAAACCCTGTCTCAAAAAACCAGAAAAAAGAAATGATTTTTATTTTGTTTGCTATTACAGGGGAGAAAGTGAGCGGGCATGAACGTGAACATGTGTGAGCACACAGCTTTGTGCAATTTATTTTCTCCTCCCATCTTCACATGGGGTAGCTTGAAAGAAAATGGCCCCCAGAGGGAGTGGCACTGTTAGGAGGTATTGCTTTGTTGGAGTAGGTATAGCCTTGGAGGAAGCGTGTCTCTGCAGAGGTAGGTTTTGAGGTCTATGTATGCTTGCTCAAGCCGTGGCATAGTTCAGTTCAAGTCTCAGTTCACTTCTTGTTGCCTGCATATCAAGATGTAAAACTCTCTGCTCCTTCTCCAGCACCATGCCTGCCTGCATGCTGCCATGTCCCACCATGATGATAATGGACTGAACCTCTGAACTGTAAGCCACCCCTTAAATGTTTTCCTTTATAAGAGTTGCTATGGTTATGGTGTCTCTACACAGCAAGAGAAACCCTAATACAGAAGTTGGTACCAGGTATTGGGGTACTGCTTTGACAGGCCTGACCATGCTTTTGTTTGAAGAAATATGGACCTTGGGGTTGTGGATTAGGAAGCAGTGGAATGCTTTAAGTGCTGCTAATGGGCCATCCGAGTAGGTACATGGAAGACAGTGGTGCTGAGGATGATTTGAACTGTGGGGGCCTGGATCGAAAGGTTTCAGAGAAGAACGTTAGTATATGGCCTAGAGACTGTTCTTCTGATATTTGGTTGTATTTTGCCCTCTTCTGAAAAGTCTACCTGAGGCTAAAGTGAAGAGTTTTGGATTAATTCCGTTGGCAGAGGAAATCTCAAAGCAGTCTAGTATAGACTCTTTCGTGTGGTTATTAGTGTTACTCTAATGAAGATTTATAACGAAAAGGAACAAGCTGAGTAAGAAAAAAAATACAAGATGCAGAACAATTTCAGGAGAAAAGGCGCACCAGGAAGTGGAGTGGAGTGAAGGCCTGTGTTCAAGGAGATAAACAGATTAAGAAATGGAATAAAGGGAGCGGTGACCTCAGGGCAAGATTCCATCCAGCTAAATTTCCAACTTGTGAAAAGGAATTAAAAGAAAGCTTAGAGTCAGGTGTGATGGCACACACCTTTAATCCCAGCATTAGGAAGGCAGAGGCTGGTGGACCTCTGAGTTTGAGGTCAGCCTGGTCTACAGAGCAAATTCTAAAACACCCAGGCTCAGGCAGCGAAGGAACCATGGGAAACAGAGAGCTGGTGAAAGCGTAAGTGAGTGAGGGGCCACATTCCAGTCCCAGCAAGCAGCAGAACTTCGCAGCTTCAGTCTTGTTCTGGCTTTAGAGTTAAGGAGAGAAGAAAGAGATTATGGAATTTGCTTCCCTGACTAAGGAAAGACACAAGCCCAAGCATGTGTCAGTGGTGTCCCTGAATGGAGGCCTGAATGGGACATTGTGTGAAGCTGTGAAGTTGAAGTCTGGATTGTCTTGGAGACTCCAAGATGTTGGAGATGCCAGAGCCATAGGATACCTGCTGAGGAGAGCTGCTAACAGGAAGTGGAACCAGCCCAAGAGAAAGAACCACATTGCAGTCAACAAAGCTGAAAGGAATTTGAGATCTGAAGAGCATTTTGACATCAGACATGAGATGCAGAGTTTGGAATTTGCCCAACTTGTTTTCAATTTTGCTTTGGTCCAGTATTTCCTCACTGTGCTCCCTTCCCTCTGTTTTGGAATGGTAATGTATGTTGGTAATGTATGTAATGGAAGTATGTTGTAAGAGGAGTGGGCTGAAGTACTTGATCTGCTTTTTGATTTTGACTTTACAGGGGATTACAGTTACATGAATCTCAGGAGAGACTTTGAACTTTACACTTTTGAGTAAGTTTGAGACTGTTACAGACTATGGTGACTTCTGAAGCTGGACTTGCGCAGTTTTGCATTATGATATGGCTACAAACTTTTAGGGGCCTGGGAGTAGAATGGTGGTTTGAAAGAAAATGACCCCCAAAGGGAGTGGCACTATTAGGAGGTGTGCCCTTGTGGAGTAGGTATTGCCTTGTTGGAGGAAATGTGTCACTGTGGAAGCAGGCTTTGAGGTCTCATATATGCTCAAGCCACGGTCAGTGTCTCAGCTCACTTCCTGTTGCCAGCATATCAAGATGTAAATCTCTCCAGCTCCTTCTCCAGCCCCATGCCTGCCTGCACACTGTGATGTCCCACCATGATGATAATGGGCTGAACCTGTAAACTGTAAGCCACCTCATTAAATGTTTTCCTTTGGAAGTGGTCATGGTCAGCCTACAGAATGGGAAAAGATCTCCACTAACCCCACATCAGACAGAGGTCTGATCTCCAAAATATACAAAGAACTCAAGAAATTGGACACTAAAAGAACACATAATCCAATAAAAAAAATGGAGTACAGACCTAAACAGAGAACTCTCAACAGAGAAAATCTAAAATGGCTGAAAGACACTTAAGAAAATGTTCAACATCCTTAGTCATCAGAGAAATGCAAATCAAAACAACTCTGAGATTCCATCTTACACCTGTAAGAATGGCCAAGATCAAAAACACTGATGACAGTTTATGCTGGAGAGGTTGTGGGGAAAAGGGAACACTTCTGTATTGCTGGTGGGAATGCAAACTGGTACAACCCCTATGGATGTCAGTGTGGCAATTTCTCAGAAAATTAGGAAACAACCTTCCTCAAGACACAGTAATACCACTTTTGGGTATATATCCAAAGGATGCTCAATCGTGCCACAAGGACATGTGCTCGACTATGTTCATAGCAGCTTTGTTTGTCATAGCCAGAACCTGGAAACAACCTAAATCCCCCTCAACCGAAGAATGGATAAGGAAAATGTGGTACATTTACACAATGGAGTACTACACAGAAAAAAAAAAACAAACAACAAAAAACAAACAAACAAAAAAAACAACAGTTTGAATTTTGCAGGAAGATGGATGGAGCTAGAAAACATTATTTTGAGTGAGGTAACCCAGACACAGAAAGACAATTATCACATGTACTCACTCATAGGTGGTTTTTAAACAGAAAGCAAAGAAAGCCAGCCTACAAGCCACAATCCCAGAGAACTTAGACAACAATGTGGACACTAAGAGAGACTTACATAGGTCTAATCTACATGGGAAGTAGAAAGTAGAAAAAGACAAGATCTCCTGAGTAAATTGGGAACATGGGGACCTTGGGGGAGAACTGAAGGGGGAGGGGAGAGGCAGGAAAGGGAGCAGAGAAAAATGTAGTACTCAATAAATATCAAAAAAAAATGTATAAAAAATTGCAAAAAGAGAAGTGGTCGTGGTGTCTTTTTTTTTTTTTTTTTTTTTTTTTACAGCAATAGAAACCCTAACTAAGACACATGGCTCTGGGGACTTAGTTTTTCAGGCTTGAATAGCAAGTACCTTCATCTACTGGGCTATCTCACTAGCCCCCAATGTTTTATTTTAGTAAAATACACATACTGAAAACTTAGTCATAGTTTCAAAATTCCCACCCACAAACTAGTAACCCAAGATCTAGAAATGCAGGATAACTTGCCTGTGATTGTTTGATTTTTGAATTTTTGACTAGAGACTTGATGGCAGTCAGTTAGGGTTCAGGGCCCTCCTAATGACATAAGCTACAGTTCCTGTCCTTGAATTCTTTTCTAAGTTCTATACCTCTAGTGGTTGTCTCTATTTGAATGTCTTTCCAGCGTGATAAACATGGAGCCCTAGAAAGAATACGTTTAATTAAATAAATATGTTTTATCTGTCTTTTAGTCAAGACTCTTATCCAGCTAGCAGAAATTTGGTTCAAATAATCCTAACCATGAAGGAGGATCAATAAGTGACATGGGTATCTACCAGATCCCAGGGAGAGGAGTGAGGCAGATCCAAGGACCTGACTGCCATTGGGACAATGCTCTATCTACCCCTCATTTCTGACCTACATATCATTTCTTTTTTCCCACCAGACTGTCCTCAAAGTGTATGCCTGAGCATCGTGTCTCCCAGGCTCCTGTGTTAGTATTCACAGATTTGCCCACTAGGGAGTAAAGATCCTTTGGATATGAAGATGAAGAAATTCTAGAATGGGCTCTGATTGGCCCAGCTTGGATCAAGAGCTCTCTGGACATCAAGCATATGGGTGTACATTACAAATTATAGATGAGTGCATTTTCCTCTCTGAATAACATACCAGATTCTCACAGAAAGAGGTATGTAATTTAAAAGTTGTAAAGAACCACCACAAACACAAAGTATCTAGCTTTTCTGATTCTCATTTTTTTTTTGGTCACTGGTACTCAAGTGTTCTGGAAAAGCTAAACTTTTCATTATGTCGTGTTTAGATTCCCTCATTGTTCTTGAACCCACGTATCGCGTTATCCAGAAAGTTCTGTTAATTTTTCCCATGCAGTTCTCATTGGCATCATTCTTATTTTCACTGTCACGCTCCTTGACTTTCAGCAATCATCTTCTTTAGCTCATTAAACAGCAATATCTTCCTAACCAGATTCTTATTATTCGTTCCTTTCCATTAAAATCTACCCTATGAGGTGAATGTTGAAGCACTGCCTTCCTGTCATTCTTATGCTCAAAGATTAATGGTGGATCCTTTCCTACATGGAGAGACCTTCTGAGGTTTGGTTCTTTCTACTTGTCGATCCTTTTAGCAACCGAGCTCTCTGAGTAAATACTTGGACTCAGCCACATTCACTGTTCCAGGACCTATTCCTTCAAGCTTCAGTCTATGAGCACTTTCCAGATAGTTATCTTTATTTTAAAAAGCAGCTCATTTGCAAAAGAAGCCCATTCCTGTTTGCTGTCATCTGATTCTCTCCTCTTAACCCTTAGAGTCCCAGGGGCTGTCCTCCTCTCTTTTCCACCTACCTATTTTTATTTTACTTTCTTCAAGACGTAGCCCTGTGCCACTACTGTCAAATTTCTCTCTCTCCTTCTTGTGAAATACTACAGAAGCTACTGTTTTACTTTTGGTAACACTTAATTTTATCATACACTGTATTAATTTTTAAACGTTTTGGGCATTTTGCTTCCCAAATAGATTGTGAGAGGACAGCATGCAAGACTTCCCTCACATCAATTATATATACCTTATGGCGTGTATCACAGATATACACATGCAGTAGCACAAAGACCTGCCAAACATTTATAAATGGCACTGGTAAATATGTGATGGCTTGCTTGTGAACATTTTACATGAATTTTCACTGCAAAATGAAAGGATTTACTAAAACCCTTTAACTAGTAGCTCCTCTTTGTGGATATGTTTTTAACTGTTAGTCTAAAAATTATAAAGTATTCATCAAAAGGCTGAGGTGGGAGTTGGTGGGAAAACCATTGAAGATACTGCATTGAATGTCACTGGTTGGAGATCAAAAGGAAATGAGATTACGACAATCCATGAGAAAAATGTTAATTTATATCAGCTTTTCTGAATCCTTTGGGGATGGGATGTAACTCAGGAGTGCTTGCTTAGAGTGTTCCTAGGCTCCATCTCCAGTGCTGGAAGAGAATCAGAGTACTTTCATTACATGATGACTCACAGTTTTCCAAAACAGTGTGTTCTGTTTTCTTATTTACATTTTATACAACTTTCCCCTGAGGGTGAGTGATAAAGAATGGCATTTATGTTTGGGTCCTAACATGGTCCGTTTTTGTCAACTTGACACAAAGTAGGGTCACCTGGGAAGTGGAGATTTCAACTGAGGAATTGTCTCCATCAGACCTGTGGGCATGTCTGTGGTGGTGGTGGCCTGTGGGTATGAGCTATAGAGGCATTTTATTAATTAATGACTGTGTGGGGTGGGTTACCACTGTGGGCGGAATCACACCTGGGCAGGTGTTCCTGCGTTAGATATGAAAGGAAGCTGAAAGAGTCAAAGAATGTTAAGTCAGTAAACAACATTGCTCCATGGTGTTTGCTTCAGTTCATGTCCCATCCTGACTTCCCTCAGTGGTAGATCACGACTTTGGAGTCGTACGATAAAATAAACCCTTTCTTCCCCAAGGTGGCTTTGGTCAGTGTGTCATCACAACCAACAGAGAAGCACACTAGGACAGATTGTGGACTGTACCCATCATTGAGTGTGATCTGGAAAGTTAGTCATTTAAACTCAGAGCCTCACCATCGAAAACCCGAGGCTCCTCAGCTGATGTTAGGAGGATTAAGTGGGGAGGCACATTTAAGACAGTGAAGTACTTGTGGCTGTAGGTGATCAATCAACGGTAACTCACTGTTTATTAAAGAGGGAAAGTTGAAAGGAAGACGTGGGCCCTGTGGCTTATTTATGACTTCAGGACATCAGAGGAGGGCATGCTGGGATGAGTGCTCACACACAACAGGCAGATCAAGAACGGCCATGGGGACAGGTATAGTCGGTGGCACTAGAACAGCTGGAAGGTCTAGGACAAGGTTAGGGCACTTTGTGGATTTCTTACAAATTCTTCTTAGGACACATGTATTATATTTCCAAATTACATTACAGACTAAAATACCATCTTAATGAGAATGGGTTTTTAATAAGTAAAACAATTAGGTTTCTCAGAATTTGGGGCATTGATGATAGGGAAGCAAAGGAAATCTAGGAGAGGGGTTGAGGAGAAAGATGACTTTGGTGTTGTTCTCTGCCTCTGCCAGACCACACTCTCACCTTTAGCAATCACACATTGTTTCCTTCACAAAGCCACACGGTGATAGCAAAGTGCAAGTCTTGATAGTAGGATTGTGTGTGGGAGGACTGGGTGAAGAGAATTAGATAGTTAGAATTGATAGTTAGAACACTGAGCTCATCCCAATGGACATGGACACTGCCCAATATGAATATAGGACTTGGAAAAGATCAGTCAAAAGAAATGAGGACAGTGGTTCGGAGTTGCTTCATTGGTGCAAGAGACCATGTGGGCCACAGCTATCAAAACTTACTGTGCAAAATTCCAATAAAGACATGTGCTGCTAAAACTGGATGATTACGGTGGTTTTCCAATTTCCAGGAAAATGGGTTTAAAGGTTTTCATTTTGTGAATTATTATTAAACCCTGTGAAAGCATTGGAAATACATTTAAAAAGAAAATCTCAGACATATTTTTTAAAAATAACATTATTATTTTAATATGTGAATATCTGCATAAGCATAATATAACCAACTTTAGTGCTGGTAAAATTGTGTCAAGTCCATACGGTAGAATTCAATCTACCAATATTTCATGGTGTTCCACAATGAACACCGTAATTTCTAGGTGCTGCCACCTGAACAAGTTTTAAAAGCAACGTATTATACCCCTGACTGCCTTTTGTTATTTCTCAAGGGAAGGAATGTTATTAGCTTCAGCAAAACTCACAGTGAAAACGCTTAGATACAAAATAATCTTTAAAATAAATAAAAAACACTAAATGAGAATTAAGGAGGGTAAATTCAAGTGTAAGCACAACGTAATAGTCGCTATTGTTTCATTTTAGCACTTTATTGTATGCTATGTTCTGAGCTAAATATTTCTCAAGTTTTCATTTCATCTTCATAACCATTCCATGAGGTATCATTACCCACATGAGACAGATGAAGAAAAGTTCAAGACGTGCTTAAGATCATGTACCAGGGTAAGTGGTGGGCGACACTGATCAAACCTGTTTTCTGATCCCAAAGATAATGACATTATAATGTTTCATTGTAACATTGAAGCCAAACTGGTGAAGCCAGGCTGTGGTGATACATGCATTTAATCCCAGCATGCGGGAGGCAGAGGCAGGTGGATCTCAGTGAGTTTTAGGCCTGTCTGGTCTACAAAGTGAATTCCAGGACAGTCAGGACTGTTACACAGAGAAACCCTGTCTGGTGGTGGTGGTGGTGGTAGGGACACAAAACAAACAACCCCCCGAAAAAACTGTGTTGAAATGTAATGCTTCTTTGTGTGTTAAAACTGAAACATAGGCACAGGTTGCTTTTTAAGTGTTCATGTCAGTGTTGCTGAATATTTTCAGCAATCCAGAATATTCGCCTCTGGAGCCCCCTCATCCACCTACAGTATAAGTAACCAGTAGACTGCTCCTATCACAATAGGTAGATGAACTAACTTTTGGAATTACAACCAACAGTCCAAATGTCAGTCTTTCACCCTGCCATGCTAACCACAGTCAATGCTACAGTCCCACCTCAGAATTCTCAAGTGTTCACTGCAAGAGGTAGTTTTTGGACATGACTTCATATCCATTTTTTTGTATTGTTCTGAAATTAATACAGTTTTTTTTAAAAGTCAAAGAAATTACACAACAAAGTCCTATGGGATGGGGTAGATTCAGATGGACTGTTATCAGAATAACCAGCCAATCAAACGAACCAACCTCTTTACCTTCGGAAGTGCATAGAAACAGCGCCTTTGACTGATGTAATTTCTGCATCTATTTCCAGTCACGGCATTTCATTAGGAGGCAGACTAAAAAGTCATCTAAGCTAATGGAATGGAAGTCCACCCAAGCAACGTATGCAACGATTGCTTTGTAACATCTTGCGGCACGTGAAAAAAAAAATTTACTTCAAGAATCTTGCAAAGTTGAATGGCTGTTTCGTGGTTTGAGGGCAAGGAAGCACGGGAAAGAAAATCTAGGTGGGGAGTTTTGGGGGAAATATGACCTAATCTCCTTCAATGATGTCTTATGTGTTGATGACTTTACTGACTGCCTTAAGAATCACATTCATTCTTAATCAAGTTGCCAATGGCAGAGGCAGCATCGCAACTTCACTCAAGTCTAGCAAGCTAGGGTTGGCGAATCGTCAGTAGTTGTTCTAGATGTCAGTTTTCTTTTCCCCTTTGTGTTATCCCCGTGTTGTTTTTCTTCCCATCCCTATTCTAATCTCCACCATAGGCAACGGTGGCACCTTGAAAGCAGTCTATCGCGATCGAGAATCGGGAGAGGAATTAACTGACACTTGTTGGCTTCGACGACTTTGAGTGACTCGTGTGCCTGCGGTGTCCAAAGTGGGGGGGGGCAGTCTGGAGGAACGCTCGTGCCATCAAAGCAGGAGGAAAGGCCCCCCAGAAGTGGGCGCACGTGACAGCAGCAGCCACCTCGAGAGTGACATCATCCCGGGGGCGGAGCCAAACTCTGTAGGCCCTTGTCAGTTATTGAGCTTCCTCCCCTCTCCCACACCAAATGCCTTCGACCCCACCAGCCCAAGCGCCCTGAGGAAGCCAGAAATGCCTACACGTCCTGCAGCGCCAGGGCCCCCTCCGTCAGCGCGTCGCGGGGTTTCACCCCCACGAGCCCTCCCAACAGCTCCCCACCCCCAGGCCGTGGAGGGGCAGGGGGCGGGGGCGCGCGCGCTCCACCACGCACGCGCCCCCACGCACGCGCTCTCCCTCCGCGCTCGCGCTCCTCCCCAGCCCGGCCCGGAGGGGGCGGGGCTGCGGGCGGCCTCCGAGGGTGCGACGCCCCCGGCGCGGCGGCGGCGCTAGAGAGCGGCCGGCCGGGCGCGGGTTGCTGGGCGCGCGCTGCTCCGGCGGGGCCCGGTGGCCAGAGCCGCCTCGCGCCAGCCGCCCGCCCAGCGCGGCCAGCTGCGAGCGCCGCGAGCGCGGGGCCCCAGGCGGCAGGCGCCGCGCTCCCTCCGCCGCCCTGCGCGCCTCCTCGGGCGGCCCCGCCCCCGTTCCCATCCCCCTCGCGCTCACCTCCGGGGCTGTGCGGAGCGCGAGGCGGAGCGAGGCGCCCGCCGCCGCTGCAGCAGCCGCCGCCGCCGCCGCGGTGCTGAGGGGCGAGTCTTGCCCCCGCGCCGCTGCTGACAGGAGGACCGCCGCGGGCTGCCAGCGCTCGCCGGCCGCGAGGCCCCGCCGAGCCCGACTGAGGCGCCGATCCTCCGTGGGGCGTCCGCCGGCGGCGCGGTCCTCACCGGAGACCACGGGCACGCGGGCTTGACCCCCGAGGTGCGCCGCGCCCCTCAGAGCGGCAGGTAAGGACCGGGGGTTCAGGGAAGAGGGTCGCTGAGGGTGAGGTGACAGGGGCGTTCTCTTGCGACGCCTCGGCTGCGGGGGTTGGGGCGGGGGCGAGCGGGGAGATAGGGAACCCGGGATTGAAGTGCCTCCGGTGGCGAAGGCGTGGGGAAGGCAGGCTGCCTCCGAATGTGGGAGCGAGGGCGGCTTCCGAGGGCTCCGGGGTCGGCCGCTTGGCTGTCACCGAGGTTAGTTGGATATTTGGTACCTGGAGAGTCTTTGGATGACGGGGACCGGGATGAGATGGGAGGCGGATTGCTAAACGTGGCAGGGAATGTGGTGCAGAACGAGTTGCAAAATGTGTCCCTGAATGCAGCATAGAAGTAGTTGTGAAATGTGCCAGGTAAAGGCACAGGATGGGCTGGCCTCCGTGGCGTAGAAATGCAAGGTAGAAGTGTTATTAGGAATATTAATAGTTCCTTTGGGGAAGGAGATGTAGTATAATGAAAGACTAATAGGGCTCTTTGCTACATGTTCTGTCATAGGAAATCGAGAGGAGCTGCGATAAGCAATTTTTTTTTTGATATAGGGAAAGTACCCACGTGAAAGCAAAAAAAAAAAGCAGGTTGGTTGTGAGATGGGAAAGAAAAAAAATAGGGCTAGAATCATTTCAGGTTTTGTCATCAGCATATAGGGCATGCAATTGTAGCCTGCCTTTCTGTTCTAGGTGTGGAATGTTTAAAATGTTTCTCACAAAACATAAACAATGATAATTAGCATTAGGAAGAAGATTGGACGTCTTCACCCTCTCTTCTGCTCCTCTTCAGGGAAACAAAAACCCCACAAACAAAAAGACAAACCAATCATCCTGACCATAATTGTGTGTTCAAGATCGTTAGCCAAAGGGAACTATTTTTCATCTGTGTCTCTGTCTTGGCTTTTACACAGGTGAAAATAAGTGGAACAAGGAAAACAAAACAATATGGTGAACAAAAGGGATAAATTTGCAGGCATTTTGAAAGGTTGGAGCCAAAAGCTATGTCAATGGTTAATTACAGAGACTGGCAATAGTGAAATATTCTGGTATGTTCTAGCTGTTGTGATGGGATGGTGAGATAAGATAAAAACGGATACAGTAAATTGGCATAAAAAGCAACAACATGGATACTGTCAGTGTAGTGTGCCTCCCCGTAGCATTCCCAGGTAAATTGTCTTAGGCATATGAACCTAAAACGGAAACAAATATTCCTGTTCTCTCTTCCTTGGTTCCCCCCCCCCCCGCCCCCGGGTGTGTGTGTGTGTCTCCACATGCTGCAAAACGTTGTGACTTCTATTTAAGAACATCTGTTTTGAGAGAACTGTCAGAACATACTGGAATTTCAAAAGTAACAAAAGACAGCTAGATGAGCTATGTAATATAGCATGAGCATATACACCCCAGTGTCTATGTAACTGAAACAAAAGCAGAAATATCTGATGTGTTCACTAGGGTGTATTTAATTATTAATGAAATTTTAGTGTGTTATGTTAGAATTCTTATAAATTGAATTACCTGCTTGAATGTTGTTCTTATTGTAGTAATTTGCCAGATAATCTGAAAATTCAGCTTCACCCTGGTTCCAGAATCATTCATTGAGGGATCATTTCCTTCAAAACAAAATTGGATTTTCCTTGATTTATTTTGAACTTCAGTCTTTTCTGTAGCTATTTCCTTTACCTCAAGGCTCTGTTGGAGCTAAAGAGAAGAGGGCCAGAAGAGAATAAAGAGCAGTTCTGTTGGGTCTTCCTGTTTTGTTCTGACTGTAAGCCATGTGTACTGCCACCCCCTACTGTCTGTAAGAAGAGGTGTTGCCGAGCCCTGTTCTTTTCTTGTTATCACTGCCCCCTTGTGTAAGGGAAGAAATTGATAGCTGCACTTTTCGGAAACAATCTTTTCAGATTGTTCTGTATCATTAGAGTGGCTATGTAGATTTATTAATCACTTGTTTACTTTAGAGTGCAGAGCTAGAAGCATATATTAACTAGATCTTAGATTTGATGTCCCTTTTAAATAGTATCTGATATTAGTCAATTCAGATTGCTAAGGATGTTTACAGTATATTCAGGAACATGGTATTCTATTCCTTCTAGTAATAATAGTATACATTTATATAGCACACACTTTGTGCCAGTCTTGTTCATTGTTTATACAGTTACAAAATCCTATAAGATATATATTGTTATTTCCATTTTACCTATGAGAAATGGAAACCAGGTTAGTTTGCCAAAGATTATGTAGCTGGGACATGGAAACACTGTTTCAGTTTAGAAACTCTGGCTCTGAGGGCTGTTCTTCATTGGTATACTGTGTTGTTCTCTCACATTGTATTGACAAGCCATACACTATGCTTACAATGCACATATCCATCATAAAGCAGATACTGCTAGATGTGGATAAACCTGCCTACACACATGCAAAGGGCAGTTATACTAGGAATTGCTCGTAGGAATTTGTTTCATGTGATTACAAGCAATAAGTACTATTCCTCAGTACTTTTCAGGTGGTCAAAGAAATATTTATAGTAGTATTTGCTTTGAGGGAGATCTTTAGAAGTAAAAAGTTACTTTCAGGTAGTTTGATACATACACACACACACACACACAGAGTTTCTTTAAAAGTACCAGTAAAGCTTTATTGCTAATTTTATTTGGAAAATCAAGAAAAAATTATTATTTTCCTTTCATATTCACATTTTATGGTCTTTATTTAAAAATATGATTAGCAAAAATGGATTGGATCTTTTGATAATTAACTCTTCCAAAAACAAATGTTTGCTCAGATTTTTCTTAGCTCTTAAACCATTGCTTTATAGATACTGATTACATATGAAATATTTACAAAAATGAATAAAGTACAAAGAATAACAGTGTTGTCCATGCTCCTCATACACCTTTACTTTTTTAGGAAATGGACCATTGCCTCTCACAATTGTGATAATTATTTTCTTCTCTTTGACAACTTGTTTTTGCCATTCTTTTCACAGAAATTTTTCTGAGTATATTATGAATCACACATCTCATGTAATCAAACACTCCTCTCCCGTAATATACATTTGTTGATATTATGGGATTTAACATATTTATTATGGACAAAAATTTTCAGGATATAAAATTATATAATTTAGTATATTCAACAAATTGAAATATAGGCTCAGACATGCTCTGAATTTGTATTGATAATATTCTACTTGCAAATGTAATTTGGTTTGCATCTTTACTGTAAAAATTTACCACTGACATTGTTAAACCTTAATTGGTTATTTCCTTCTCCCATCATTAACTTTTTTTTTTCATTTTGAGACAGGGTCCCCATATGTAGCCCAGGTTGACACTGAATTATCCTTCTGTTTCTCCATCCCTGGTGCTGGTGTTAAAGACATGTGGCACCTTGTCTGGCTGTTACTACTATTTTTCCCCAGTGGTGCTGGAGTGTAAGCCCAGGGCTTTGTGTATACTAGGTATGTGCACTACCATTAAGCTACACTCCCAGTCCCTCACCATCAATTTTTACCTGTGTCATGCTAACTCTCCTTTCTTCCCATAGTTGACTTTGTTCCTTTACTATTTCCTAAATAATTATGAATTATTTTGAATGAAGAAGGACATAGACTCTAGACAGGAATATATTAATAACAGAAGTTCCAAAAGGGAAATACTGGTTGGTTGATAACTTACTGGATATATAGTAGAATAAGTATACATAACAATGCATAAAGTTCTTTCTTTTTCATATTTCTTTTCTTCTTGAAATACAGTTAAAATCTGAGACAAAGTAGTTGGGCATGCTAGTTGAATTATACTGGTTTGAATTCAGAGTCACCCAAAGTTAAGGAGAATATTTTTTTTAAGGTTTCTTTCTTTTTTATTTTATTTTTTAAAAATTTTAAGTTTTTTATTGAGCTATACATTTTTCTCTACTCCCCTCCCTTCCTGTCCCCTCCCCTTTTACCCTCTCCCATGGTCCCCATGCTCCCAGTTTACTCAGGAGATCTTGTCTTTGTCTACTACCCATGTAGATTAGATCCATGTATGTCTCTCTTAGGGTCCTCGTTGTTGTCTAGGTTTTCTGGAATTGTGATTGTAGGCTGGTTTTTCTTTGCTTTATGTCTAAAAGCCACTTATGAGTGAGTATATACGGTATTTGTCTTTCTGGGTCTGGGTTACCTCACTCAATATGATGTTTTCTAGATCTATCCATTTGTCCACAGATTTTAAGATGTCATTATTTTTTTCTGTTGTGTAGTACTCCATTGTATCACATTTTCTTTATCCATTCTTCAATCAAGGGGCATTTAGGTTGTTTCCAGGTTCTGGCTATGACAAACAATGCTGTTGTGAAGATAGATGAGCACATGTCCTTGGTACCCAAAAGGGGTATTGCTGAGTCTTGAGGTAGGTTGTTTCCTAATTTTCTGAGAAATCATCATACTGATATCCAAAGGGGCTGTACCAGTTTGCACTCCCACCTGCAATGGAGGAGTGTTCCCTTTAACCCACATCATCTCCAGAATAAGCCGTCATCAGTGTTTTTGATCTTGGCCATTCTAACAGGTGTAAGATGGAATCTCAGAATTGTTTTGATTTGCATTTCTCTGATGACTAAGGATGTTGAACATTTCCTTAAGTGTCTTTCAGCTATTTTAGATTCCTCTGTTGAGAGTTCTCTGTTTAGGTCTGTACTCCATTTTTTTTTATTGGATTATGTGATCTTTTGGTGTCCAATTTCTTGAGTTCTTTGTATATTTTGGATATCAGCCCCCTGTCCAATGTGTGGTTGGTGAAGATCTTTTCCCATTCTGTAGGCTGCTGTTCTATCTTGTTGACCGTGTCCTTTGCTTTACAGAAGCTTCTCAGTTTCAGGGGCTCCCACTTATTAATTGTTGCTTTCAGTGTCTGTGCTGCTGGGGTTATATTTAGGAAGTGATCTTAAGGAGAATATTTTCACTGATGGCATCCAGATTTTCTTCCACGGATTTTCAAGCTGCTGCACATGTTGATTTATTTTTCTAGCAGTAGTCTGAGCAAGGTAAGAAATACGGGAAGCTAGCTTAATTATTAGACATTTCTTTTTTTCTCTGTGAATTATTGTTATCATTAGTATAAGTAGTATTAGTATATCATTAGTATCATCATATTTGCTTAATATGCCTGTGCCATAAATACTGTTATTTGGTGGAAAGATAATACTGTAAAAATAAATTGTTTATGCTTTATTATTTTGTGAAGACTATCTCAGTTTTTTTGAATTGCATGTTTTCTAGTAACATACTAGATGAAAATTACTTAAGATAAAAAAAACAGAACAAGGAGATAAGATGAAGGAGAGCATGCATCCCTGGTGATTCTCTTGAAAAAGTTATGGAGAGAAGTGTTAAAAGCTTAGGGCTTAAGAGAGATATTTTCTGTTTCAAGGTCATTTTTCTCGTAGAGGACATCTTACCATAAGTCTTTAAGGTCAAGGTTATTGGAGATGGAGAACCAAGAACTCAGTGTCTGAGTTTCAGAAAGCAGGTTGTGGATGTGGAACAAGTATGGACTTATTACTCCAGAAAGTTCTAAATAATTGTAGTACCATAATTATTTCTGGAAACACATTTCTTTTGTTGGATCAATTTACTTTTTATTTGTCGTGCTGGGCATTGAATGCGGGGCCTTGTGTGTATTGGGCAAGTGTTTTTCTGTTGAACTATTTTTCTAACACAAGTCAGCTTATTAAAAAAAACATTGGATAACTACGTTTGTGGATGTTAAAAGTATCAAATGAGTTAATTATTTTATGGGTCACACCAAAGTATCTTGCTGTGTTTAGCTTTTGTTTACCCTTCTTTAGTTTATGATAAACATGACCAAGTTTAAGAGACAAAACTTAGGTTGGTGCTCGTCTTAATCATATTTTTTTCTTCCCATAGTGTCAGTTTCTATCTCTTTTTCAGTCAGGGTAGACACAACCGCTCAAGTGTCTTTTTATTACAGCTCAAGCTAGTCTGCTGTCAGTTACCTAGACTCAGCCATTGCATTTTAGTCAGTGATCTTGGTGTGATAAAAAAATCAAATTGTCTAGAAGACATCTTTACTCTTTATGTACTTTTCTTTCCCAGGTACCTCACACTGTTGCCAGAGTGATATGTATGCCTCCCCTCTATGTATGTTGGTGGTGGTGGTGGTAGGGGTGCGTGTGTATTTCATATACATGAATGAGAGGTATACACCTGTGCATGTAGAGGCCAGAGGAGGACAGTGGATGTTTTCCTCTATTGCTTTTTTCATTCTTTTGAGACAGAGTGTTTTGTTGAACTGGAGGTTTGCCTTTTGGCTAGGCTAGCCTAGCCGACTGCCTGGCCAGTGAGCTTTCAGGGCCCATCTGCCTCCGTCTCCCAGTGCCGAGAGGTACAGGTGCATGTAGCCATGCCTCATGTTTTCTAAGGATTTCTAAGATTCAGACGTAGGTCCTCATACTTACACAGCAGCTGCTTTTCCCGCTGAACCTCTCCCCAGCTTCAGTGTGATAGTTTTAAATATTTAGCCGATCATTTTACTTTTTTAAAGCAGAAGCTTTCAGTGCTTCTCATCATAGAAAAGATCAAATGGGAACTCTTTAGCAGGCATATGAGATAATCTGTGGTCTTTTTCTTGCACCCTCTTTTGACTTACTGCCTTCCACATTCGTTTTCAAGTTACTCAGTAATTCTCAATTCTTTTCATAGATAATAATCTCTTACGTTTTCATACCTTTCTGTATAAAGCTCCCTTTGCACTGGACTGTCCCTCCCCTTTACTTTGTTGTGAGACAGATTCTTACTGTCTTGGCCTAGACAGTATTGTTTCAGTTTAGAAGGTTATTCTTACTCACCTAATTGGGTTTGAGTGTGTTATTCTGTCTTCTCCCTTTGTACCAGGTAAACTTATATTAATTATTTAACTGTCTCATCACTAGTCTGTTAGATTCCTTTAAGCAGGACCCACTTCTCATCTTTTATTTTGCATCAGTGTAGTTAGTACATACAGGTACTCACTGTCCACTTAATGAGTAAAGACCGTTTTGGTTATGACTTTGAAACTTCATCCCTTGTCAGTTGTGGTGGCATGCACTTTTAATCAGCATTTGGGAGGCAGAGGGGGTGGAACTATGTGATTTCCAGGCCAGCCTGTCTTCATAGTGACTTCCAGGCCCACCAGGGATACATAGCAAGTCCCTCGTCTCAGGACAGTATAAAATGTGCCCATACACATATACCTAAATCTAACTATTCAGACAAATACTTAGACTAATTAAAACTGTCCCTAAAGATAAAAAGATTTTGTACTTATGTTTCCTGGGGTGGTGGCAGGAGAAGATTCTCTGTGTGAACTTGAGACAAATTACTTTCTTTATGTATTATAGAAATTGACCAACTATAACCTATGGGCTAAATCCAGCCTATCATCTATTTTTATGTGTCCTGCAAGCTAAGATTTTTTTTAAGTGGTTGAAAAATATTAAAAGCACAGTACTTCATGATCTGTGTCCATAAAGACAAACTTTCTGGAACATGCTCATTTGCTTACATATTGGCTGTGACTGTTTTCGGGTCAACAGCAGAGTTGAGTAGTTGCCATAGAGACTGTATGTCCTACAAAGCCTAAATATTTACTTTCAAAAAAAAAAAAAGTTGCCATCCCTTGTTCTATTCCATACTCTGTGCCCTTAATGTTCCTTTAATGTTAGGAGTTATATATGTCTCTTGAAGATTTCTACAGAAAATACCTGCTTCTGTTTATTGAGAAAAAGTCACTACTTTCCTTAGCACTGCTTACTTGAAAAGCCCCTGTTGCACTTCCTTATAACATTCTTATGTCTCACTCTGAAGTTGGATTCTGTCCCAAGCAGAGCCATGTGCAGTGGTCACACCATAAATCCCAGCACTCAGGTGCAGAGGCAGGCAGATCATGTATATATATTGGTACTTTTGAGACAGGGTCTCACTGTGTGGTTCTGTTTGTCCTGGAACTCATTATGTAGACCAGGCTAGCCTTGAACACATAGAGATCAAGTGTTAGGATTAATGGCATGTGCTTAGAAATTTCATATTGCTTTTCAAAAGCTAAAATTATAATTCATATTTCTGTGTCCTAGATATTTCTTCTACCTCTGAAGAATATAGTTAAAAACAAGTAGCATATTAATTAGTATTTCTATTTTTCTAAAGTTTACTGTTGATATTTTACTATTTTCCTTTTGTGGCAAAGGCATTGTAAAAATATTTTATATGATTTTTATATTCATTTAAATTTTTTATTCAAAACATTTTTGCATGTGTGTGGTAAATGTGCATTTGTGTATTTACATATGTGTGGGCAGGTGTGTGTGTGTGAAGGAGGACAAAGGTTGAAATTGAATGTCTTTTTTGATTGTTTCCTACTTTGTTATATATTGAAGAAGTCTCTCACTTACACCTGGATCTTGCTGATTTGGCTAGTTTAGCTAACCAGCTTGCTCCAAGGATTTGTTTCTGCCTTCCCAAAGCTTGGAATTACAGGCAGGCTACTGTGCCTGCCTGGTGTTTTCCTGGGTGTTAGGGACCTGAACACTACTCTCATGCTTGCAGAGCAAACACTTTACCTGCCAGGCTCTCTCCCCAGCCCCCATATGTTCATTTTTATAAACGTTAGTAAGTATTTCAGACATAAAGTTTATAAAGAAAAGTACATATAAATAAGAATGATGGAAACCCCTTATTTATTCCAAATGGAGTTTTGGAGTTAGTAGACATACATTTTTTCATCTTAAATATCATATCATGTCATCATATCTGGTCTTAAAGATAGACACAAAGACACTTGACTTTTCTTATCGTCATGGAAGCCTCCCCTTCCCTGTAGATTTTTTTTTTAATAATAGATTACATTTACTGAACTTGGAAATGGGATCTAGTATGTAGATAATATATGATTTAGTCATTTTAGACTTGGAGAATCTGCTTCAGATCTTAGTAAATATTTCTGCCTACATGAAGGTAGTGTCTTCTTAACCCTTTGTTCTGAATCTTGCATGGTAGAGTGAGAGTGTCCCAGAAATTTCTGGTTGATGGTCTATGAAAGCTTAATAGGTGATTTGCTCTGTTTAGAAACCCGTTTCTGTTCCAGTTCTAGCAAATTACCGAGTTCCCTAGGCTTGTCGGCTGGGAGGTAGTGAAGGTATTTAGCTTTTTTAGCCCAGTGGAATGAAGTCTTATTAAAGCACATAAACAATGACTGCCAACGACCTACAGCCAAATCCTGCTTCATCATTGATCTTTCTAACTTTTCTAGGATTTTAAAAAGGAAGAGAGACTTCCTTTGAAAGCTGTTAGATATTTTTAATATTAGACAGTGACATTAGTATTTAAGAATCACTGTTCAGTTTAAAAGTGGAGCATGGTGGTAATAAGTCTGTAATCCCAGTACTTAGGAACTTGAGATAGAAGTTTGAGGCTAGCCTGTACTACATAATAAGGGCCTGTCTAAAATAAACAATAAAATAAAAAAGTGACTTTGGTTTTCTGCAAAGAGAGACCACTTGTGTAGTAGAAAGAAGATGCATTCTGAGTTTTAAATCAGTGAAACAGCTGTGAATTATTGCCCTGTCTTTCACCAGCTGTGAAGGGTTTTCAAAAACCTTACCTTGAGAGGGTTTTATGGTGATAGAGGTCAGTTATCTAAGTGAGAGTAAAAGCCACTGTTTCTTGAAACATTGAAATGTTGGCAGATATTTTCCCTCAATTTGGTCATGTAAATGTTTTCAACTTTTACAAACATCTTTTTTATTTTTTGAATAATTGGAATTTTGCTTCCCCCGCTACCCATCAGTGCTCCAGGTTGATAGTTTTTGTAGTTGTTCCTTTTTCTAAACAATACATGATTAGACAAAGTAAGCTGTTTAGGGGATTTATTTCTGTAGTCTTTATGTAACAATGACAACAATAACAGAACAAAGGACTTGTCTAGCTACTATTTAATAATCAGAAAAAATTGCTATTTTTCTCTAGTAAGGATAGTTGTTCAGACGCTCAATTTGAGCTTGGGATATAGCCCAGCAGTGGAACACTGGCAGGCCCAAGGTCCTAGGTTCAGTTTGCTGTAGGAAAGGGAGGAGTTGGGAGAGGGAGATGGAAAGGGGGAGGGAGAGGAGAGGTGTAATGATTATCTAAACTATTCTACTATTAATAAAAACTCAGGAGTCAGATATGGGGTAAAAGCCTGATTGATCAGAGAAGCAGCCAGTGCCCCCCCCATCCCCTGCCTACTACTTTCCATGTCTGTGTTTATGTCCTGGGTCCCCTAAAACCTCTGTGGTTAATTTTGGTCAGCGGTAGCTAACTCCGCCCTCTGATTCAAGGTAAACTTTATTGGCAGTCTTGGGAGTGTCAGAGTACCATCAAAATATCCCACAACACATAGGAGAGAAGAGAATGCTTTTGCACAAATCAATATCCTTGTGCTAATTATAAAATAAAAAATAGTTTGTCTTGGGCTGGCAGTGTCTCTCAGTCGGTAGTGCTTGTCTAGCGTGCATGAGACGCTGGCTTTGAGCTCCAGCACCATTTAGCCTAGTGTGTTTGTACAGGCACTTGGTAGTCAGAGGTAGACAGAGGCAGGAGGTTAAGAACTTCAGAGTTCAAAGTCATCATTAACTACATAAGAAGTTCTAGTAAATTTTGTCTTGAAGGTGTCTCATTTAATGCCCTGGGAAAGACCAATTTTGTGCTACTTTGGTTCCCATTTACTATGCATTTAAAAAATTATTTATTTACTTTTTTGTGTGTTGGTGTTTTAACTGCATGTATGTCTGTTTGAGGGTGTTAGAAGCCCTGGAACTGGAGTTACAGTTGTGAGCTGCCATATGGGTGCTAGGAATTGAACCCAGGTCCTCTGGAAGAACAGCCAGTGCTCTTAACTATTGAGCCATCTCTCCAACCCCTATTGTTGCCCATTTTTAAAATAATGAACTTCATAAGGACTCTTCATCTTTTTGAAAGATAATTTTATCTCTGAATGTGTCAAAGAAGAATTGTTTAGTTGTTAACAACTGTTGTCACTAACTCTAGTGGTCGATGGGTATTTATTTCTCCCACTAGTTACCTTTCTTTTTTAAATTACAGAGTAATATATCTGATTGTAATTATTAAAATAGATAAACAAGGAGTAAATACAATGTTAGTATTTTCCTTTCTTAGAGCCTGCCCTTTTCTGTTTACACTCCTTGTGGCAATAAACATTAGCTAATATTTAGATTTTTTCAGTATCTTTCTCTTTTTTCAAAAATTTATTAGCAGATAATACATACATTCATAAGCTTTTTTAAAATAAGGGATATTATTTACTTGCTCAGTGACTTGCATTTTTTATTTAACCCTCTATCACAGCTCTCTTCAGTAAATGGAATCCTAATTTTAAAAAGCTGAGTACTTAGTGCTCATAGCACCATCATTTATTGTTACTATACAACTAATGGATGTTAAGATTGTTTCTTTTTTTTTGTCTACTATTATTAACTATTAGGGCTGTTAGTCTACTATTTTGACCAGAGAAGCAAGCATTCTGAATAAAATATAAGCAAAATTAATCCAGAAGTGCATTTAACAGATAGTATATCATGATCAAGTAGGTTTATTCTAGGAAGACAAGGGCATTAAAATATTAACATCTTATTACATGACCAAAGTTGTAAGATTAAAAATTACATTACTTCTTAGGGAGAGTTGGCAGGTTTTGGATTTGAAGACAATACCATGAGCATGTCTGCCCATGAGAATGACAGTTTAGTTTCATATAATTCTTTGGTCTTGAAAAATGATAGGGGGTGGGGGATTTTGTTTTTCTTTGTCCTGGCCTTTTCCTACTGCTTTGGTTGTTAAAGCCTGATAGCATTGACAGCACAGACACATCAGTGTTTCCGAGACTGGGGTGGATGATGCAGGTGGTAATCCTAGGGCTGGTCCCTTTTAAGATACCATATATGATTGCAGCAGGCTTAGCAAGCACCCTGTTGTCCTCTGTACAGATTGTCTTGTAAATACTGGCCTGAATCCCATTTTAAATATTTTTTTCTTGTGCTTATTGGCAAAACTGTCTTCTTTAGAATGAGCATTTTGAAGCCATTTTCAGTATTGGTTATATATGATGTGTTCTTGTATTTACCATCCATTCTACCATTTGCAGCTCTGGGAGTGGTGGGCATTGGATTGTTTTCTCCACCTGTACTGTTAACATGCGTACACCCTGAGGTTATCAGGTCTAATCCTGAAAACTTTATCTCATTTATAGTGCAAGAAGCCCAGTGTTGCCAGTTCAGCTTTCTTTTCTTAGACTCTCATTCTTGATGATACAGAACTCTGTAAGTCTCCTTTGGGATCCCCAGATCCCTTTCTTTTTTGTAATTTAAGTGTAACAGTTTTCCTGAAATATGTTCTTTTGGCCATTTTGTGCTAATATTGTCAGAAATACATTGTCCTTTTCAAAGATATAGTCTGAATTTTTTTAATTTTAAAGATAGTCTATGATTTTTTTTTCTATTTTTACTCTGCTCCTTTAATTTTCTTTGTGGGTTCCTATTATCTATATACTTATTTTTTATTTATACACTTTCAGCATTTCCCTTTTAGTATTTCTTTCAAATCTTTTTGAGTTTTAAGACTTTATTTTTTTTAACATTTACTTTTCTTTTTTCTTTTGATTTTCTGAGATATGATTTCTCTGTGTAACAGCCCTGGCTGTCCTGGAACTCCCTTTGTAGACCAGGCTGGCCTCGAACTCACAAAGATCTGCCTGCCTCTGCTGGGATTAAAGTTGTGCACCACCATACTTGGCTCATTTACTTTTCTTAAGGGATTAACTATTACTTACTGTTGTCATTTTCATTGTTGCTTTTCTACTGCAGTTGTAACTATTGATGACCTTAGTATCTATGTGGAGGATCCTACTAATATTCTGACCTTTGCCCTTCCAGGACCTCTTTGTTATTTTAACCGTTCATTTCTCTGTTGTATATTATACAGGTAATTTTGAACCCTTAGTGCATCTGTATTGTCTGAGAAACTTTGTAAAACCACAGATGTCTAGGACTTACTTTTGTATATTTGTTCTTTATTTATGGGAGATTTGACCTAATGTGTTAATAATATTCAGGGTGAGTTTAATATGCAACAAGGATTTAGAGCCATGCCTCAGAACTTATTAATCACATCTTTCTATAATACCCCTTTCTACCTTTTGTATTTTTGGCTCACTTACAGAAACTGCTCTTCTCTGTTGCTGTGATAAGCCATTCTGACCAAAAGCAACATGAGGGAGGAAAGAGTTCATTGACTAACACCAGGTCACAATCTATGGAGGACTTCCCACAAGGGAAGTCAGGACAGAAACTTAAGGTTGAAATCATGGAGGAATGCTGCTTACCGTCTGGGTCACTTGTTCATGATAAGTTAGCTTTCCTGTATAGACCAGGCCCACCTTTCCTAGGGATGGCTCTACCCACAGTAGGCTGAGCCTTTCCACATCAGTCATCCATCAAGACAGTCTCTCACAGTGGTGACCACAGGCCAGTCTGATCTGGACAATTCCTACCTTGAGGTTCCCTCATCCCAGATGACTCTATGTTGTGTCAAATTGATGGTAAAAACTAACCAGCACAGTACACAGTAGCCTTAATTTTACCTTATCAGAACCTTTATACTTCCTCAGTGCTGGAATATAAGTGCAAATCACCATACCCACATTATGTAGTGCTGGGGAATCTATCCAGGGCTTCCTTCATATGAGGCAAATATTCTACCAACTTAGCTGCATCCTTAGCTCCTAATAGTACTTTTTCATTTATCAAACTTATAATTCCATAACATTCAGCTATCTTTCACTTCCTTTTTTGCTAGGTAGATTTCCAGCCTGTCTCTCTCCCTCTCTCTCTCCCTCATCTCCTGAATCTATTTTCAACCAGTTTGAACCCTCACCTTTGGCTGTTCTTACGTGGTAAAACATATACCTGTTAGTACCAGTGTTACATTTTATAGTTTTATACTTACAAGTAACTGTTGCTGGAGTAGAATAACTTTGTTGACTTTAAATTATTGCTTAGTCTCCAATAACTTTAAATTAATTGTTTAGTACTGCCCATCTCTTCTGTATTATTACTTTGGTTCTTTTATATTCTTGTTCACTTAAATGATTATATTTCTCCTTGAACTCAGATTTCCAGCATTTCTTTTCTATCTTCCTTCTCAACACTAAGAAAATAGAAATAATCTTCCTATCACCTGCATCTTTACCAGCGTTACTATAAATTAACCATCTTTTCTTTCAAAGGCTCTTCCTTTCAGTTGTCCACTAGAGTCCATTTGCTTCTCACCTTTTCAAAGACATTGTGTAGCACGAATTCTAATTGGTCTTAATAATAAAAACCCAGAGTCAGATATAGGGGTTAATGCTTAGAGATCAGAGAAGCCTAGCAGCCAACCACTAGAGAGTTCTTACCTCTACCAGTGCTCAGACCAAAGGGGCTCTACAAGACCTCAGAATGCATCCATCTGTATGAATCCTCAGACTGCCTCTGCTCCTGTCTCCTCCTGTCTTATATTCCTCTCTCCACCCAGCCATATCACTTCTATCTCCACCTCCCTAGTGCTGGGATTAAAGGCATGGGATCCCAAGTACTGGGATCACCTTTGTGTGAGCTCTGTTTCTCTTTTAGCCAGATTCAATCTCGTGTAATCCAGGTCTGCCTCTGTCTCCGAATGCTGGGATTAAAGGTGTATGCCACTACTGCCTGACCTCTGTGGCTAACTAGACTTAACTCTGCACTCTGATCTTCAGACAAGCTTTATTTGCTAGATTACAAACGAAATATCACTACAACATTGTTTCTGTATTTTTATTTTTTCCTTTTCTAGACTACTAACAACTGAAAAACATTCCCGGTTCTTCAATTTTAAAGACACTCTTGAACATCTCTTTGTATATACCATCCTCCATCTTTTCTCCCATTTATACTAGGTGTCACAGAAGTGAGTTATCTTTGCTCACTTGTCTGATGTTTCTCTTTTCACAGCTTTCTTCTAAATGTATAATTAAAAGATTCATTGATAAATTTATAGATTGAGCATGTATCATAATTTAATTTTAGAATGTTTCTATTACCTTAGAAAATTTCCTTCAGCTTGTTCTCAGACAGCTTCTGTTCCTAACCCCAGCTCTGGCCATGTTAAACTATGAGTCATGATCCCATATGAGCTTACAGAGTGAATGTGAGGGTCATGAAAAAATTTGTCAGCAGTAGAAAAGTTCTGAACATACAGCAACCAAAAATGAGTCAAAAGCCAATATATAATGAAGCTAAGATGATTTTGATAGGGCTTGCTTATTGTATCATTTCGGTTAAGCCTTGGTTTTGAACGTATGACTTGTACTTTTTAGAGTGCACGTGCTGTCAAGGCAGCTACTGAAGTGAACACTGCCTGACATCTTGGCTCAGAGTTGATATTGTATGTTATGATTTGTGACTCCCCCCCATATATGGTTTTCAGCACTCATAGAAAATAGTAGTTTAATTATGGAAAACAAAGACTTTTAATATTTTCCTGCTGTCATTTTTCAGCATATTACCAACTTAGTGTTGTATTTCAACTTAGGTTGAATTGTGTTAGAACATTGATAATAAAAATTGTTGAGTCATTGACATTAAATGAATTTTGATTTGGAAGAGAGATGGAATTTCCAACAATTTCTGAAATGGATCTAAACAGACTTTTGCCGTTTTTTGCTACATATTTATGTAAAATGGTGTTCTTAGCACTGACAATTATAAAATATATTAATTAGTCAAGAAAAATGTTGAAGATATTGTATATCATGTAGTATCAACTATTCAGCCAAGATTTAATTATTGCTTCAAATAAATAAGCACATCATCTCATTAGTTATAAATTTGCTTTTGTCTTTAATAAGTGATAAAATTTTATGTTTGCCAAAGAATTATCTTAAACTTCTTCAGGATTTATTCTCATGAAGTGCTTGATTTGTATATCTACTTTAATCACTTATACTCCTGGGGTTGTGTAAAGATTTCCTGGATTGAAAGGGATCATGAGGGCTGGAGAGATGGCTCAGTGGTTAAGAGCACTGGCTGCTCTTCCAGAGGTCATGAGTTCAATTCCCAGCAATCACATGATGGCTCACAACCATCTGTAATGAGATCTGCTGCCCTCTTCTGGCAAGTGGGCATACATGGAGGCAGAATGTTGTTTACACAAATAAATAAATCTTAAAAAAAAAAGAAAAGGGATCATGAATGGAAAATTTAGGAAACTGCTCTAGCAAATACTGTCTACTTTTTATTTTTGTAACTGGTGTTTGGTAATTCATATAAGTGATATCATAATATGCAGTTTTGTTTTACAAATACAAATTTAATCTTTTGCTTCTGGCTTCTGCCTTAGCATGTTTTTTAGGTTACTTTGTGTTGATCATGTATCAATATTTCATTTCATTTTCTTGCTGAATATTATTCCATTGTGTAATGTACCATTTTGTTTATCTATTCACCAAATGGATGTTTGAATTCTTTCCAGTATTTGGCTTTTATGAATAATGGTGCTGTGAACATTCATGCAAAATGTTAATGTGGATAAATGATTTAATTTCATTTGGGCCCATTCCTAGGGGATTGGAATTGCTGGCTTTGTGATCATTTTGAGTTATTTTTTGCTGTGAGGTAAGGATCTAAGTTTATTTCTCTGTGTGTCTGCATTTCTAGTTGCTTCAGAATAATTTGTTGAAAAGATTATCCTTTCTTCTATTAAGTTGTCTTTGTATCTTTTATAAACCTGTATCTGTTAAACTCTCAGAAAATCAGTTAGTTCATTGCTTTCTCCAGATAGGACTACTGTAACTCCAGAATGATGGAGACCCTCCCTGCTCTCTCCCAGCAGGTACCACTGGGCTGGTTAAAATACTTGAGGTCTGCAAACCAAGTTAAGTTTTGTATGTTAGTGGAAACAAAGATACTGGTTTTCAAGGCATTCCCTATCTTGGTTGAACCACATTTTGGGGAATGCAATTGGGAAGAATGAGAGTAGCCCTAGGAGAAAACAGCAGAGGCATGAGTAGTTAGTTCTTCTGTAGTTAACAATCCCTAGTATCCATGAGTAAACATGTCTTTGTTGTCTGCTTTTGGATGGCTTTCAGAGTATTGAAACGTCAGCTCTCTATTCTGAACTGTTCCAGTCAGGCTTCCTCCTCCATCTTTTTACTGAAACTGCTTATCGTGGTTATAAGTGGCTTTTACATTATTTAGTCAGTGGTCCTTTTTTAGACTTTGTTTTGCTTGACCTCTATTTGCCCTATTTGGTACATTTGACTACAGTGCTGGCTAGTTTTATGTCAACTTGATACAAGTTAGTTATCTGAAAGGAGGGAACCTCAGTTGAAAAAGTGCATCCAGGGGCTGGAGGGATGGCTCAGTGGTTAAGAGCACTGGCTGCTCTTCCAGAGGTTCTGAGTTCACCTGTAATGAGATCTGGTGCCCTCTTCTGGCCTTCAGGCATACATGCAGGCATAATACTCCATACATAATAAGTAAATAAATCTTAAAAAAAAAAGGAAAGAAAAAGTGCATCCATAAAATTCAGCTTGCAGGGCAGGGCATTTACTTAAATTAGCCCTTAAATTGTGGGTGGTGCCATCCCTCGGGTGGTGGTTCTGGATTCTATAAGAAAGCAGACTGAACAAGCCATGAAGAGCAAGCTAGTAAGCAACCTATGACCTCTGCATCATCTCCTGCTTCCAGGTTCCTGTCCTAGGGATTTGAGTTCCTGTCCTGACTTCCTTCAGTGATGAACAGTGATGTGGAAGTGTAAACCCTTTCTTCCCCAACTTATTTTTTGGTTATGGTGTTCATTACAGCAATAGTAACCCTAACTACGGCAATCACTCTTTTCCTTGAAATCTTAACTTCTAGAATTCCCACTGTTTTTTAATTGTTTTATGCTGTGTGTTCCTTATTAGTGGATCTCTTTTGTTTATTCTTTCTCATCTTTACAACCCATCAAACTATTGAAATGCTCTATAGTTTTTTTTTTCTTCCTTAGACATTGCTTCCTCTGAAGTCCTTCTAAGTGATGCTGTAAGAGTTTCCTCTAAGTCTCAGATCATTGGCGCTGAAGTCAGAAATAGATACACTTTTTATTCCTCATATGCAGCATTGAGGTCACTCTCTTTTTCTAAAATTATCTGGCTTTGAACAGCATGTCATCAGATTATATTATTTAGAATCCCAGTTGATCATAACTCCTGGTTTATGCCCTATAATGAGTTTGATTCTGATTATTTAGAGTTAGAACAAACTTCACAACTAAAAGTCTCAGCTCTCCACAAGACTGATCTTTATGCAGACACCAGCCAAAAGTTTAGAGGCTGACTACTCTTAATTTTTGGTCAGTATACTGGTGCAGGAGGTCTTTCTGTATTTGTGTTGCTTTCATTGGTTGATTAAAGAAACTGCCTTGGCCTTTTGATAGGGCAGAAATTAGGTAGGTGGAGTAGACAGAACAGAATTCTGGGAGAAAGAAGGCAGTGTGGGAGATGCCATGAAACTCCTGTCTGAGACTGACGCTAGTTAGGATCTTTCCTGGTAAGCCACGACTTTGTAGTGAACACAGATTGGTAGAAATGGGTTAGATCAGGATGTGAGAGTTGGCCAAGAAGAGGCTAGAACTAATGGGCCAGGCATTAATTTAATTAATACAATTTTTGTGTGGTTATTTTGGGGGTTAAGCTAGCTGGGCACCGGGAACGCAGCCTGCTCCTCTTACAACAGTATACTACAAATTTGAGGGTTCTTAACCATCTTCTTGGGTTTGATAATTCATGAGAACAATTTATAGGAGTCAGGAAAGCAGTGTACTTACAGCAGTAGTTTTATGGTAGTATCATGAATTTAAGTTAGAATGAGCTGAAAGAAAAGCTGTAGAGGGTGGAGAGTTTTCCATTTGGGGGTGATATCCTTTCTCTGGGGAGTCAGGACATATCTTTCTGTCACATGGCTGTTTGATAGTAAACCCACAGTATTTCCAATTTGAGAAGCACAAACCTTAGTATCTAGTGTTTAAGGAGATCTTGTTATGTAGGCATAATTGAATTAATAGTCATGAGTCGAAATCAATCTGTAGCTTTTCTCTTTATTCTGGTTAGGTTGATATCTCATGGTTCCTCAGCCCACCAGTCACATAGTTGGTCTTTCTGGTGTAGCCAGAACTCTTTAGAGTCATATCATTACCATAAGCTGTCTAGGAGCCACTGTTAGTCCTATCATGAATGAAAAAGATACTCAAATCACTCAGGAAATTACCAGGACTTAAAGACTACCTTCCATATGTCAGCCAAATTATTACCCAGAGTCACCCTCTCTTTTATTTGTTTCTCTTTTCTCTTAGCAGTACTGTTTCTTTTATTAATCCTTGGTAAATTTGATCATGAGATATTTTTCAGCATTTTGTTCTTTCAGTATTTTTTTTACATTGAAAAAACAAAGAATCAGTATTTTAAATTGAACTTATAGAAGTGATCTAAATTTCCAACTTAGTCATTTTTTATTAACAACCAAAGAATCCCCATAATTTCACTTTTATGCATCTTACTCTCAGACCACCACTTGTTTCTTTCTATTTTTCTCCTTCTATCCCCAATTTGCAATATTTTAAACCTGCTGGGTTTTCTAATCCATTGATTCTACTGCTGTTTCGTACTGTCTCTCGATGGCCTCACTCCCTTTTTTTAATCAACACAATCGATCCTAATTATCCCAGCACACAATCTTGGACAACATTTCCTTCTTCAGAGAGAAACTTTGTTGTTGTTTCTTAGTAGTGCTGGTGCTGAAATGCAGGAACTTGCACAAATGAGGCAAGTTCTGTACTGTTGAGCTAAACACCCGGCTCTCAAATTTCCTTTCTTGATTCATTGTCCTTACAGAGCCAAAACTGCATTCCAGTTAAATCCAACTTTCCATGCCTGCACCCATGTAGCTGAGTGTGGTTAGTGAAAAGTATACAACATTACTGATTAGTTTCATTTTAAATTCATGACCGCAAACCTCAAGTGGGATCTTAATCCTTTCAGGTAATCATGTTCTATAGTGCAGGAGTAGAGGGGGCCATTTTTTGACAGTTTTTCCTCTCACCTTACACTTTTAACACTTTCCATCCTTTTCTTAACTAACGCCATTTCTTCATTCTATACTGAAAAAGTGCAAGAGAAGTCCTCTAGAAGACACTTCTAGGCATCTTACTAATATTTACATCTACCTATTGTGAAGAAGTATGCATTTTCTTTCTGTAGGTAACTGTTTCATTTGTGCAGTAGACTCTGTCTCCTGATGTCTGCTTAAGAATACTACTTGTGCCAGGCATACTGTGGCACATGTCTTTAATCCCAGCTATCAGGAGGTAGAAGAAGGCAGAGATCTGAGTTCAAGACCATCTTAGTCTACATAGTGAGTTTTAGGACAGCCAGGGTTATGTAGAGAGAGACTGTCTCAAAAAACAACTAAATAAATAAAATAAAAAGAAATGCTATTTCAGCAATTCCTTTCCTTTCTAGTTAACTCATTCTCATCAAACATGCCACTTCTTTCATGTTAAACAAAGTTCTTTTGACCTAATTTTCCCGCTAGCTACTACCTAATTTTCATACTAAAAACTTCTTATTTTGTGTGTATGTGTATATACATGAGAATAAGTGCACATGCACATATCTGTGCATGTTTGTAGAGGCCAGAACTTGAGTTAATTTTACTTAGCGAGTTGTAATCTTTTCTGTGACTTCCAGTGCTCTAGTTGTTTCCTGTTGGATCAGTGGGCTAGCTCCATTTGATTTTCTATTATATATACCTTGACTGTTATTTCCAGCATTTCCTTGCTTTCTAGGATGCTCCAGCTAGGCACAGCTACATTCCTGTTCTGCTTTATAATCTGATATTTCTCCATGGAGCCAAAAATTTCTTCTTTTTTAATTAAGGTATGACTTACAAGGGATAAAATGTAAATAAAGTAAGGTTCAGATTAATGAGTTTCCACAGTTGTGTACTCCATCTGTCTTAGTGAGGGTTTCTCTTGTTGCAATGAAACACCATGACCAAAAAGCAAGTTGGGGAGGATGGGTTAATTTGCTTACACTTCCATCTCACTGTTTATCTTTGAAGAAGTCAGGACAGGAACTCAAACAGGGCAGGAACCTGGAGGCAGGAGCTGATGCAGAGATCATGGATGGGTGCTGCTTTCGCACATGCTCCTCATGGCTTGCTCATCCTGCTTTCTTAGAGAACCCAGGACCACAAGCTCAGGGAAGGGACCACCCACGGTAAATTGGCCACCTTCCTCCATCAGTCACTAATTAAGAAAATGCCCTACAGCTTATGGAGGCAGTTTCTCAGTTTCAGATAGCTCTACCTTATATCAGATCGACATAAGACGAGCTGTTACACAATCTGCATACCAAGATAAAGGACAAATTTATCTCCTAAGAAAGTTACATCATCCATCATTTTATGCAGTTATTTCTTCCAACCTGTAGCCTCCCTTCTTTTTAACTTTGCCTAGTAGTCTACTTTGTGTACATGAATTTAATGAATTATTATTTAGTTTGGTTTATTATTACCTTATTTATTTTTGGTTTTTCAAGACAGGGTTTCTCTTCGTAACAGCGCTAGCTGTCCTGAAACTCCCTCTGTAGACCAGGCTGTCCTTGAACTCACAAAGATCTGCCTGCCTCTGCCTCCTGAATGCTGGGATTGAAGGCATACTCCACCTTGCCTGCCTTTATTTTATTATTATTTAGTGTTAGTTTTGAGTCCAGTTATGAAAGAATACTCTATAGTAATTTTGTACATATTTTGTTTGTGTTTTAACAAATAAAGCTTGCCTGAAGATCAAGAGTGCAGAGCTAAGCCACTAGAGTCCAGGCAGTGGTGGCACATACCTTTAATCCTAGGGTTTGGGAGACAGAGGCAGATGGATCTGTTAGTTCAAAGCCACCCTGGGCTGCACAAAATTGATCCAGTCTCTAAGAGAAACAGCTCACACAAAGGTGATCCCATTAAAGGCACTTGGGATCCCATGCCTTTAACCCCAGCACTAGGGAGGTGGAGGCAGGAGTGATATGGCTGGGCAGAGGGGAATATGATGTGGGAGGAGACAGGAGCTCATTTCAATCTGAGGATGCAGTCTGAGATGCAGTCTGAGGTGCAGTCTGAAGCAGTCAGTCAGAGGACACAGTCCGAGGAGGCAGTCTGAGGACAGGATCATCCTTTTGGTCTGAGGATTCTGTAGAGGTAAAAGGTCTCTCTAGTGGCTGACTGCGCTGCTTCTCTGATCTCTCAGCTTTCACCCCCTAATGTATGACTCCAGGGTTTTTTTTTACTAAGAACAATCAGAATTTGTGCTACATAATTTGGATAGGGAACATTTAGTGTAATGAATTAATAATTATAAAAAGAAATTTGAGTAATGATAGCTTGGTTAGGAAGACCGATCAGAATATAGCAACATAAGAAGAAATCATTACTTCTATACTTAGAAAGTTTAAGGAAGCATGCTTGCCAACCCTTGGTTGACATCCAGATTCTGCTGGAAAGGGCATGACCATGACTCTCTGAATGGCAGAGAAATTGTATGGTGGTATTCCACACAGGTGGAACTTCCTTGAAGTTTGAACTCTAGAACTTTTCTCTTGCCATTTTAAATTATACTGGTGCTTACCAAAAGTATCCCAATATAAAACCATCAGAGTGAAAGTGCTGACTGTTGGGTCCTCTTGCTGCTATGCAACACAGGAGTGAGGGACTGGAGACGTTGCACATACCTAAGTGAGTAGTTTGGTACTAGAGCAGCTGTCTGTGGTAACAGGAACCAAATGCTGGAGAAGCCACATGCTCTGAAACCTAGAAACAAAACCATTTTTTTCTCCACAAGGTCTTGTCAGTGCCCTCCATCCATGAAGTTTACTCTTGTGCAAGCTGGCAAAAGAAAATACATCCAAAGGGCTAAGGTCTATTTTCAGAACAAATGAAGAAGGAATTTGGATCTGAAAGCCAATGAGGTGAATATTAGTTCAAGTCACATTTTCTTTCTTCTCTTAAGCCCTCTCTAAGTTTCAGTTGTACAGTAGTGGTTTTATATAAAAGAATGGTAAAAGGGAAGGCAAACCCATTGTCTAGTGACTGGATGTGAGGTTGTGTCACCTTGTTTTATCTTGGGACTTTGTCCTAGCTGTAGTTTATTTTAGCCCACTGCTGGCTTCAGATGTTTTGAGGTGATTGGTACTTTTTCAGCAGGAGGGCTTGGTTATCTGCTCTGGCAAGTTTTCAGAGCTCTCTTTCAGAGTTACAGTTGAGCCACTTTACAGGCTTGATAACAAATGTTTTTGCTTTATACATCTTGTATTATTTCTTAAAATTAGCATGTACATTTATATTTTGTTATTTCCTCTAATGCTAAAAAGGCAGTACACAATATTCTTTTGCATTTTGATATTTTTAGGATCATGTTGTGGGGATTAATATTACTTTGTAAGGATCTCTTTTTCTGTCTCTCTCTTTCTTTGTAGTTATATGATAGGTAGGTCTTGGTCAGCTCCGTTTCCAGTATACATCAGTGGAAGATCGTTTTCTAATAGCTGGGCCTGGTGGCTGAGGCCTGTAATCCCAACCACTTGAGATACTTGAGTTAGGACTCAAATCTAAGGCCTGCCTGTGCTACAGAGTGAGTTCTAAGACAGTCTGGGCAACTTAATAAGACTGTCTCAAAAATAAAAATATAGCTCAGTGATAAAATGCATATACAAGGCCCTGGGTACAGTCTACAATACCATACTAGGGAACGGTTTTCTTAAACTTTTTATTTTCTCCTTCATTTATTTGTATTTTCTTTTAGAAATTCTTATATTTTCAGAAAGTCTCACAGTTCCCTGAATCTGCCATCCAGATTTAACTTTACCATCATAACTTCTATTTTGAAAATATTTCCTTCATTTTTCTTATCTAAAATGTGAATATTTGGCATATTTATATGCATGTAATTTTATGCATATATTTACACACATGTTGTAGAATATTATTTTAAGGTGTGTTACTTTTGTTTCTGTTCTGGAAAATTTGTTTAATGATGCAAAGATGTGATTGATTAAATAAAATTCACCTGTCAAGTTTCAGGAGGTTGCCCCTGATAAACCAGAATCAAATCAAACTGGTATAAATCTATAGCCTCTTCTTTCCCGTGGAAACAAAAGCAAAATCTCTTCTCCAAAGCATTTTGGATTTCCGTTTGACAAATACATTTCTTTGACTTTTTAAAAGTTAAGGCATTCTTAAACTATCTAGGCTGGTTTATTTCTACAGTCCCTCTTTCAATTCCAGGTCTCTTAGCAGCCATCCTTTTGTTTTCAGCAATCAAAAAATTCAAAATCAACACAATACTATGCAGGATCCAGACACCCTGTGTGTTTCCCATCTTTATGTGACTTTTTTTCTTTTCCATTACTTTTTACTGTTTCTTTAAAGACTTTATTATTTTTAATCTATTTATTTCTATGACTGCCTATACTCATTTTCTTTCCTTGTTAAGCCACACACATTGTAAAACACATTGGAACCTGTTTTGAGGTTTTTTTTTTTTTTACATCTGGACCTCTTTTACTGTGTATCTTTAGCCATTTTTGACTGCACAAGCAAACTTTAGACTGTTAAGCTACACCTGGATCCTCCATGTGCTCTAGCAGCTGGCTCTGCCCACTCTTTGGTAGGGTCGTGAAAGCCAAGCCCAAAGCTTGCGCCAGGTTGGAGGTACATGACCGGAAACTGCTTTCAACAGTTGGCTCTAGAATGCCAACACTTGCTCTGTGGCAGGCATTTTTACTTCATTTTTTTGTTCTTAACATATTGGCTGCTCAACGGCTTGCCAGCAGGCACAAACTCTTAAAGTAGCCTCCCCCCCCCAGCCTTTTCAGGCTTTAGGTGGATATTTGAGCCCCGTGTTGGGTGCCAAAATGTGTAATGTTTTACTCTTTTGACTTTTTTTTGGGGGGGGAACGACGCCACATGGCAGCTGTCTGTAATTTTAGTTCTGGGGGGGCTCAACATCCATGCCAAAACACCAATGCATGAGATGTTATACAGAGAAACCCTGTCTTGAAAAAAAAACTAAAAATAAATGAATTAAAAAAGACAAGCTTGAAAAGTGGTACTATTTCTTAGGTGGTAGGAGAGGAGCTATAAAGTGTGGGGACATGAAGTTTCTTTTATTTTGTTTGTTTATTTATTTATTTGGTTTTTTGAAGCAGGGTTTCTCTGTGTAGCCCTGTCTGTCCTGGAACTTGCTTTTTAAACCAGGCTGGCCTCAAGGATCTGCCTGCCTCTGCCTCTCAAGTGCTGGGATTAAAGGCGTGCACATGGGATTTAAAGTGTAAGTGGATTAATTTACAATTCTGCCCTTAACATTTTAGTTGTCTTTTCTCTTTCTTAATATTCCTGTTCTCTGACTTTGTTTTGAATTGCCCTCATGCTTTTTTGTCCTCCCATGATAATTTCGTTAGCTATCATTGTGACTACTTTAGTTCCTATTATACTCACTTCTTCTTTATATTCTAATCCAGAAAATTATCTTGATAATCTTCTTGACATCCTCTTGTAATTTATTACTTTAAGGTCAGAGGTTTTTTAATTTTTACTTATTCATGATCTGATCTACCATTGTCTCTCCATTTAAAAATTTTACTCTAGGGCTGGTGAGACAGTTTTGTGGTTAAGAATACTGGTTGTTCTCCCAGAGGACCTGGGTTTGATTCCCAGCACCCACAGGGCAGCTCACAAGCCCCTGTAACTCTATTGTCAGGAGAGCAATGTATTTTTCTGGACCTGTGCAGGTACTGCATGCTTGTGGAACAGATATACATGTGGGCAAAGCACCCAAACACATAAAGTAAAAGTAAATAAATCTAAAACAATTTTAAATTTTACTCTACTGTAAAAGAATACACAGTTCTACTTGTGTTTACTCTCCCAACCCGTCTTCCTTATTTGAATCTTTATTTTTCATTAGATTTATAAAAGTTGTTTTAAATTAGTACAGTTCATGCCACAGCATTTGTGATAGTAGCTTATGGATTGTGTGTGGCATAAAGTGACTGAACATTTGAACTGTCACTACCAAATGCTCACCAAGTCACAGGTTTACTCCTTTCTACTCCACCAAGAACATCTTTCATCATTAAAGCCATTGCTTCTTTGATCTTCTACTTACAGGATTTTTATCTTAATTACTATAATACCTACATTTAATAATTGAGTTTTAGATGTGTTAACATCTCACTGTTCCATCATTTTACTAATAAGTAATTTAATGCTACCATTGTTAACATCTTCTGTTAAATGATACTGAGAATGTTCTAGGGAATAAATGTGTTTATTGAGCTAGTTGTGTCTTTTTTCCTAGACTTCTTACATATTGAGTTAGGATTGTTTTCAACTTCATGTAACAAAAGTCTAAAGCATTGACTTAATCAAATAGGATTTTTTTTCTTTTGGTAAAAGAAAATCTGTATATAGGCATTTCAGGGTTTGTGGCAGTTCTCCAATGTCATTAAGGGCACAGGACCCTCTATATGTTTTTAGTATCTTTCACAGTGACTTTTATACTATGATAGCAAAGAAATTGTTGTGTCTCCCAACTGTTCCTTAAAGGTGTTGCCTGCAAACCTTTTGTTTTGATCTCATTGATTAACTGAGCTATATGTTTGGTCATAGGCTGCAGGGGAGTTTGAGAAGCTGTTATTTTAGGTGCATTACTTCCTTATCCAAAACTAATATTCATCTAATATGGAGGATAGTAGAATTTGGCTACATAACTAGCTCCTAGTGGATGATAGGCAATCATAATTTTTGTTCTTTGAAACAGCCTTATATATTCATTTCCAAGGAAAAACTGAGAGTCAGAGGCTAAGTCAGGTACAGCCCCATAGAAAGTCACTGGAAGTGACACAGTATGAGCCCAGTTTAACTTATCAAAGCCCATCTTCTCTACAGTTTATTGTTTACATAATTTTGTTCACTTTGAGCCTTATTTAAGTAAATATTGTACATGAGTACTACTAGAAATAATTAAATCTGATGATCTTTTAAAGTAGTGTGTTGGTATTTAAAGTAAGTCTAATAACTACAGTCTTTTTTATTCATATAGTACTTTTGATTAGTGAGAGTAATTTTTCTTGTAAGGTAAGGAACACATATCTGGAAATCATATTGCTCTGTTTTCAGGATGTCTTAGGTGATACCTACTTTCTTGTTTTAATTATTTCTTTTCAACACTTAAGCTTTCAAGCTCTAATGAGCTTTTCCTGTTCTATGTTGAGAAAAATAATGGTTAGGATGGTTTATAAAATTACAATGCAGCTAATAATAACAGTTGTCTTGGTGTACAGCCCAGAATAGGCAAATCAAGAATTTTGAGGAAAATAAATGATGAAAAACTTTATTGTCATGCAATTATGGCTCCAGAATTAGGACACAAATGACAAGGTGAATCTCAGTGAGTATGGATTAGATATTTTGATTTTTAAAGCCAGCACTCAGAAACAGCTTTGAAACTTTTTTTTTTACCCAGAAGACAAAGCCAGCACTGGCTTCAGTCCCTGGCATGCCTGGGAACTGACCCTTAGACACTGAAGCAAGCAAGACCAATGTTCTGCTCTCCTTTAGAATGGTAACATTTTTAACTGCTAAGATCTGCTAAGGTTTTTGTGTAAATGTGACTTTGAACTTACTTTGAGAGTTCGTTAACAGAAGTTATTTTCTTATGCCAAAGCACACATTAAACATATACTTGTTCGCTTAAACCTCTAGTCCCCCTCTCTTGTAAATCCTGATGATACGCAGCACTGTCTATTGTGAATGGTGCTTGGCTTCGTTTTTCCTTAGCTTTCATTGCCACACTAGATACGCATTTTAGGTAAAAACTGCTGATTAACCTTTAAAAATTTCCCCATAGTGCCTGTTTAAGGCTTACACTTAGTTTGATCTTAATAAGCACCAAATAAATAAAAGACAAGGAGACATTTTATATATTTGTAGTTATTCCTAGAAAAGACCCAGAGCAGTGGGCCATCTGTTATGTTACATTATCTTAGAATCAGAAAAGCATTGCAAGCCATAAGAATATAAGTTTTGAAGAATTTTTTCCAAAGCATGTGCTAAAATTGAGAGGCCCAGGCCCCACAGATTTAGTGAGTCCATATATATCTTTAGCACAACCCCTCCCTAAGCAGCCTGGCTCCGGGTTCTGAGCCAGGGAAAGAAACACACCCTGAAATTGGACCATAGCCAGGGGAAGAGACACTTTGTCCCTAAGCAGAGAAAAGTCCCTGGACCCTGAAGCCAGGACCAAAAGAATGCACTAGAATCAGAGTCATTTCTGCCCCTGACACAAAACCAACCAATCCCTGAGCAGAGAAAATGGGCCAATCACTGAGCCCCCTAGAGACTAGGAATTCTGCTTAGGAAGTTACTGGCAGTTGGGAATTCCCCTCTGGCCTGGAAATCCCATTACATCATAGGGGGCAGCCAATCCCAAGACTGGAAGTCTGGAATTCTCCTCACCTCACTGGGAAGCCCAGCCTCTTCCCCTATATAAACCCCCTTTTTGCTGATGTAGTTTTTTTTTCTCCTGTGCTTTTCCTGTTGCTGCTGCTGTTGTTGCTGCTGCCTTTTCGAATAGACAGAGGGACCTGAGTTAACTCGCAATAAAGACTCTTTGCTTTTGCATCAGATACGGTCTTATGGTGATGTTTTGAGGATCCAGATTGGGGGTAACAAAAATGATATTTTAGTCAGGCAGTGGTGGCACACACCTTTAATCCTAGCACTCAGGAAACAGAGGCAGGTGAATCTCTGTGAGTTTGAGGCCAGTCTGGTCTACAGGAGCAAGTTCTGTGACAGCCAAGGCTATACAGAGAAACCCTGACTCCAAAAAAAAAAAAAAAACCAAACCAAACAAACAAACAAAAAAAACAAACAGAAGATGTTTTGCAGTGTTTGTGCATGTTTGGTCATTTCTTGATATTATTTATGAGACTGTTTTAGTGCCTGGACTTATTCCTCTAGAATAATAGTTTAACTTCATAGACATACTAGATATGTTTTGTATAGCTTGGAGAAACCAAAGAAAGCAAATCACAGGGTTATTAGTTGTAGTTATGTAAGGACACCTCTTTTCATGTGACCTTTCATTGAGCTGGTGACAAAAGAGTTATGTAGTCTAACATTAAAATATAAAGTATTTTATTAGATGGGAAGTGAATGAAAGAATCTAAAAATCTAAGCTCTCAGAACAGATTTTACATGTTTTGTTGTATGTGTTAGTGTCCTATAGTGGGTACATTGTAGATGGATAGGGAAATTATCTGAAGAAACAGTTAACTTGAAAGCCTCCACTCTGATACTTTAACTGCTTTGTTAAAATTTCAGAGAATTTTACTGACTTAGTAATTAAAATTTGTGCTGAATTCAATGGTTAATAAATACTTTGGGGGTAATTAAAACATTTTGAAGCTAGAAATGGTGAGCAAATGTGTGTCACATTGAATTTTATTTATTTCACTTTTAGTCCTGTATGCATTTCCTGTGGGAATTGCATAAAAAATTCTGTGTATTCTCTCACAAGCCCATAGTTATACATGTCTTTAAATGCATAGATTGAAATACTATAGTAGTAAGAAGACCATCTGTGCATATTCCTTTGACTTGTTCTTCTCTCTTAGGGATAAGAATTGGTTGGATTTTCATCTTAGAACAAAGAGACATGCTATGTCTTTTAGAATCATGCATTATATATTCTATGGTTTATAGTAGCTCAGTGCTAAGATTTAAATATTTCCCTGTTAATAGATTCTCCCGCCAACTGTTTCTTCCTTTTTTTATTCCTTCCTTTCTTTTCTTTTAAATATTTCTTTTACTTTTTGAGAGTATAATTACATAATTTCCCCCTTTTCTCTCTCCATACCCTCACATATGCTCTCCTTGTTCCAGTTCATAAGATCAGCCTTCTCTGCAAGGGTTTGATGTGGACAGTGATATGCAGATAAAAATATAATTGATAAATTTAATAAGTGTACATTTTTAGTGTTTCATGTGTTTAGACATTTTCTATGTAACAGTGAATTAAACTTCTCTGCCATCCTAGAGCTTGTATTTAGTAAGGAGTTGATATTGAACAAATGTAGGTTTTTTTTTTGGTGTGTGTTTGTGTGTGTGTGTGTGTGAAGGGCTGCATATCTGTCTGCTCACCCTCTCAGGGGCCAGAGAAAGATACTAAGTATCCTGCTTTATCACTCTTCCATATTATTTCTTTAAGACAGTGTCTCATGTCTAGGGCTAGGCTGGCAGTCAGCAAACTCTGTCAGTCCTCCTGTTCCAGTCCCTACAGGGCTGGGGTTTTCACATGGGTAGTAAAAGCTGAAGTTGGGTCCTTATTGCTCTCTAACCCATTTAGTGATCTCTCTAGCCTGGAGATGAGGTTTAAGAAAAATAAAGCATAAGAAATGTGGATGAAGACTTTGATATATGAATCTTACCACACAGTCATCCCCTCCTGGAGTTTAGGAAGCTCTTTTTTTTTTTTTTTTTTTTTTTGTACCTCTGTTTTAATCAGTCATTGGCTGAGAGTCTTTCACAGTGAGGACAGTGAGAAACTTTCTGGGCTAGGCTGATTTCATTGAACAAAGGGCCGTTTTCAGAAGTGAGGAGCAGCTATAAGTCATTGACAACACGTTTTAGTTAATACACGCATAGCCAGCCACTACTTAAATTATAGTGTAGTGAGTCTTTCTTTGTCCCGCCAGCCAGTTTCCAAATAATGACACAGAGACTTAGTAATTATGAAAGCTCAGCCTTAGTTTAGGCTTATCCCACTAGCCCTTATAACTTAACCCATTTATTTTAACCTGTATTCTGTCATGTGGCTCATTACCTCATCTCTCTGTACTATTCATGCTGCTTCCTCCTCATCTGCCTGACTCCTCCTGTCTTCTTCCCAAGTCCTCTCTGTCCCTGTAAGTCCTGTCTAACCTCTTCCTAGCTATTGGCCATTCATCTTTTTATTGCACCAATCATAGCAATACATTTTCACTTAGTGTAAAACTATCCCACAACAGTATATAGTTAACAGTTTTGTTTGTTTGTCTTGGGGGAGGGGGGTGTTTGAGACAGGATCTTACTATGTAGCTCTGGCTGACCTGGAACTCTACCTGCCTCTGCTGGGATTAAAGCCATGCACCACAGGCTGAATTCTGTGGTTAGCATTTTGTTGTGATTACTTTTATTTCATATCTGCCTGTGGATGTCTTCATCTGTCTATATCATTTGATTGCTTTTATTTCATATCTGCCTGTGCATGTCTTCATCTGTCTATGTCATTTGATTACTTTTATCTCATATCTGCCTCTGCATGTCTTCATCTCTATATAATTTTTGATTCATTTCAAAGTAAAATATACTCTATGGTAAGATCTTGCTAAATATTTAAGCATGAGCTCATTAGAGTTCAAATTTTGTTTATTTTGTTCTTTTGAGGTAAAATTTACATGTAATATGTAAGTCTACTGTAAACATTTGTTGAGTTTTGACAAGTGCATACATCTATGCATTTCAAGGTCCATTAAATGAAGAATATTACAAATTACATTATTATTACTATTTGCAGAAAAATTATATCTTAGAAATTTTAATTTACTTTACCCTACTTCTGCCTTTTAGGGTGTTGTCATCATTTTAAGACTGCCTTTTATTTATTGTAGTGCTGGGATTGAGCATGGGACCTTATGTATATTGGGAAGCTCTGTACCACTGGTCTGCTTTCCTAGCCTTTTACATGTATTTTAAAGTTATCAAACTTTTGATATTGATGCTATTTTGCAGTTCATACGTACTAACATGTTAACCCATTCTGTGACTCTTTTTACATATCTGATTTTTAAGTTTTACCCTCCTATTGAAAGAACCCCGCTTTAGCGTTTCTGCTAGTCATACATTGTTTTTGCTTTTTTAAAATATTATTATTATATTATTTCATTTTAACTTTGTGAAGATTTTTTAAATCTGAGATAGATTTTTTTTACATTGTTTTGTTTTATTTTTTCCATTCAAGAACATAATTAAAGATATAAAAAAATTTTTTTTTCCTTTCTTCCCCTTCTCCCGGTCCCCTCCCACTACCCCCCACCCCTCCTCCCTCCCCCTTCTTCCTTGAAAGAGGGCATGGTGCCCTGCCCTGTTGGAAGTCCAAGGCCCACCCCCATCCCTCCTGGCCTAGGAAGGAGTGCATTCAAAAAGACTCGGTTCTCAAAAAGTTAATACATGCA